>OLKM01000078.1:185000-192500 GCA_900291075.1 Melanogrammus aeglefinus
GTATTTGTTTGCATGCGTAAAAATAGTTTGTATGTGTGTGGATGCGCATGTTTGTTTGTGTGTGTGTGTGCATGTTTGTGTGTGTGTGTGTGTGTGATTCAATCCTATGTTGATCAACAGTGCTTTAAGTTACTCTCATGTATTCCTCCTATAGTCCATGTTAAGGAGAAACACAGTCTGGGCGGGTGGCAGACATGGAAATTGAGGGGGAAAAAACTGTTCATCCCATGTGGGAATCTTTATACTGTCCAGCTCTTCACCCACTGCTTTCTATAGCTTCTGCATCACCATTTTGTACCTCATAATAATCATTTTCATATAATAATAATAATAATATATATATATCATATAAAAAAAAAAAAAATAATAATAAAAAAAATAATAATAATAATAATAATAATAATAATAATAATAATAATAATAATAATAATAATAATAATAATATTATTATTAATATTATTATTATTATTATTATTATTATTATTATTATTATTATTATTATAATAGCATCCATCATCATCCTGCAAACTGATCATTATTCCCCCATGAACAGTGCTGGTCTAATTTACAATTTGTCTTTTGCTGCTAATTCCTGTTCAGGGTTGTGTCTGTCCAGACTAGAGCGTATCACAGCTATTGTGTGTAAGATGAGGAAACACCCTGTCACCGCTCTTTCATTGAGTCATCTTCACACACCAGTCACACCTGCTGGGTAATTTGAGGTGCCCAGTTTGTCTGAGCTTTATGTGATCTGAAAGGAAAGCTGCAGCTGTAATCTCTGCTGACCAGCCCAGATTCAAAACCCAATATCATGTGAACTCTGTGATTCTCATGAATGTGTCTCTTTTTTCTCTACTTTTTTGTCTTCACACACCAACAAACACACACACACAACAAACACACAACACACACACACACACACACACACACACACACCACACACACACACACACACACACACACACACACACACACACACACACACACACACACACACACACACACACACACACACACACACACACTCAAAAGGTAGTAACCACTCTTGCATATGTGAGTTACCCCCGTTACTAGTGACTCACAAAGATCACCACTATCGCAGGCCCTCACAAACCTCTCTCCCTCTAAAATGAAACATAATTAATTACAGCAACAAGGAAAAGGCAATGATTGCTCCCCTCACTAGTGCGGTGGAAATTGAAATAGATTTAATAGATGTAGGCTCTGGGGACGGGTCATTACCAGTGACCCCTGCTGGGATTACTACTTCCATTTGTGAGCTCCATAATGGACTTGTGACAGCTAGGAGCCGGGGGTCAGAGTTCAAATGCCACCTTGGGGTCCATTCATCCTTCCATTCAACCCACTCGGCCATCCACCCACCCATCCATCCATCCATCCATCCAATAGTCTGTCCATCTGTCCGTCTATCCATCCACAAACCACCCACCTCACCATGCCTACTACCTAACCATCGTCCGATCCACCACCGTCCCTCTGTCCGTCAGAAGGTGGACAATGCACCAGTGGTGAATATTGTTATGCCTTGACACATTGATACTTTCAAGCTGTTGCTCATATTGTATTGAATTATGATGCTTTTATATTGCGGAATTTCCCTAGCTGGCTCTGGATTGCTTGCCTGGTTGTTTAAAATGGCACAGGGCAAAGAAAAAACTTCACATTAAGGTTTAAAGTTGGTCCTCTGTTGCAGCTGCCAAATCAGACTGGCAACCCACGCGGATTTTTTTAAACTGTTTTCTTGCCGAAACGCTGGATGGAGTTATGATATGGGATAATAGACTACTGGATAAAAGACCTCCTGAATTACACAAGGAGCAGCTTGAGAAGCTGTTGCTAAGTGTGCGGCTATACCACCGGGAGACAATCATTACATTGTAGTTGGACGTTTAATGCAGCGCTTTCATCCGAGCCAACATGCGGATTTGAATTCATCTCGGTTATACCTTGCGGTAATTATGCACAAGGTTTGGTGTGTATTTGAGCAGTCTATGGATGTCACACGTGACATATATAATAGAAACAAAACATCTCATGATAATTATACTTTCATCAAGTATAATTGTCATGAGATGTTAAATTGAATCCAATAAACCTCAATAAATATATAATGTAATATAAATAACTAAAATATTCGCCCTCTTCAGGTAGGAGTACTAGCTCTATATGAGCAACACTTGGCAGTGTTCACTATGAGAACGAGTGTGCGTCCTTGGTAGAGTAGCAGGGTAGTATAATCTTCTGAATCCCTCTGTCTCCTCATAGGCTGATCTCCTTCCAGGAGTTCCTGGCTTTCGAGTCTGTGCTGTGTGCCCCCGACGGCCTCTTCATGGTGGCCTTCCTCTTGTTCGACAAAGCAGGAAGCGGGATGACCACTTTTGGTAAGCAACCCCACACCCCCTACCCCTACCTCGATGCTTCGAAGGACAGGTACGCCTGACACTCAGCAGACAACAGAGTGCAGACATTCTCCATAGGTTACTCTAGCTTTCTGTGTGAAAGTGGCAGAATCTGTGTTATGCAACCATAAAGCAGCCCACTATGGATTCTGACATTTACACGTAACAGATGTGTTCGATACTATGCTACACTTAATGGAACTAAGGCCTCTCAGTGCGGAGGAAAAAACACGCCTTGCACATCATGCCGAGCGACTAGCCTTTCTATAATGGCTGTGCGTTTGAACACATTGTCATACCGCGAGCAACACTCACAACCTTTGATGAAGTCCTGAATGCGATGTTTCAATTTATTTTAAGCCGAGTAATACCTGAGGAACAGAATATCAGCCTTGTGTTTTTCCATTCTGAATTTCATACAAATGAGTGTCAACGAGTATAGCTGGAAAGGGAAGACGGTGTTACAGGTGACGTTAGGGTCCGAAATGATGGGCGGGTAGACTCGACCATTGGGCTGGTAAAACAATTCAGGGTTGAGTATTAAAGCGATTGCTTGGCCAGCATATATTTTACACCTCGGCAGGTAAAAAGGCTAACTGAAAAAGTACATTTTGGACCCTGGGTGACATGCATGTTTTGAGGCGTGGATGTGTGTGTGTATAAGTGTGTGCGTCGTCCAGGGATGGGTGCTACGATGTGGTGTTATGATGTGGTGTTAGGATGTGGGGGTGTACGGCGGTAGATTTGGCTGATTGGCATCTGAACTCAGAAACCTGGCGTAGCGGGGAAGAAGACTTTTATACTCGTTAGCGTATTTCTCCCATTTGCCTAATTGATTTAAACAAGCATAATGCCGGCGTTCTGTAGGTGTGCGAGGTGTTGGGCGCATTAGTGCTCATTTTGAAATGCGGCGCACACGTTGCACTCGTAAACAGGGGGAGAGTAAGTGAATTTCGTTTTAATTGTTGGCTTCGACGAGCAGTGAGTTCATTATGCCTGATTATAAATGCACATATGTAAATGTTCATATTTAAAAGGATAAGTAAGAGTGACGTTGTCTCGGGGCCAATTAAAAGGTCTGTTGTTTTTTTGCCTCTCCCAAAGGTTAATGAATATCCCAGTGGCTGTTGTGAGCGGGCGGCAGACTCTCGCACAAGTGGAAAATTGCATGAAAAACATTACGAGGCATTACGGCATTCGCAAACACTGCGACTACAGTGTCTGTCACACGGGTCGGGCTGCCATTTTACTTTGCATAGGGCGAATAACTTGGGACTGAGATGATGGACTTGTCAGAGTTGCTTTATTGTGACAAATTACAGTATTTCCCTCCCTCTCCTCACCCACTCGGCAGCTCGCCCTGGCGACGGTGGGGATTGAAGTTCGTGCGGCCGTCCACCTATGTAACGACTCGCAGCTTTATTGCCTATTAAAAGCCCTCATTGCGTTGGCCTAGGCTCCATTGAAGCCCTGTTTGTTTTTCCAAACAGCGAACGGCTGCACCCGGCTTCCTTCTGATTTCATTACGCTCTGCACGCCCATTTATTATTTGATAATAAGCCTCAGAGTCATGCTGTAAAACTCGCGACGGCCATTACCCCGACTTTAAAGGGGGTTTCAATGCAGCTTTATTTCTTGTTACTTCACGCCTGACTCAAAATAAATCCATAATTCGGGGGGGGGGGAGGGAATATAGAGTTCATAAAATTGAAACATCTTAAGCATGTGAGATGAAACTGTATTTCAGCCAGAAAATCGTGGAGGAAAAAAAAAAGAGTGGAGTGTTGACATGACTATAAAAGTTGATAATATAAATGGCTCTGCACGGCCCTACACCTTCATATCCTTTAAGGAGTTAGACCCTGTATATTTATGGCCTCATTAAAGTGTAAAAAAATAATAAGAGAAAAACTGCCAGAGCTGTGTTTCTTCTCCTTCTTCAAGCAATATTGCCTGGCGGCAGAGAAAGCATCAACTTTTCTGGTTCAATCTCTCACTCACTCACTCTCTCACTCACTCACTCACTCACACTCTCTTTCTATCTCTGGCACTCTCGATTTTTATTTCTCTCTTCCCCCCCTTATCCCCTACTAGGCTTAGTTCAGAAGCGCGGCTTGTTTGGTAATAAGAAACAGGTCACCCTATTGGTTTGTTTTTGTTTCTCCAGTAAGGCTGTAATTTAGGACTCATGTTCAGTGTCTCTGCAGAAGCTGTACAAGGTCTGCAGGGGAAAACACAATGTGGGAGCCAAGGCAGCTTTTTGGAAAAATCCACTCTCTCGCCCCTAGGCCGTTTAGGATCGTAGTTTTGGACTTAACACCTCGGTCATAATTAATCCCACCATGATTTTCTTTCTCTCGCCGATATTTAAGTGTGCATTATGTAGAGAAATATACATATAATGAGACCCTCAATATTGGGAATTGCTAGGAATGGTTCAGTTATAGAGGAGACATACAAGCTCTATGTAGCGGGTGTAGCATTCGTTTTGGGTTGCATGCTATGAATTAAGGAATTAAAGTCCTAAAATGTTTGTATTTTTCCTGGACAAGTTAAAAGCATAAAGTAATGCTACATAAAAAAGTACTTCATGCCAATTCATGAAATTCTTATTGATAATTTATGGATTTGTTGTATTAGTAAATCCATTTCAACATATATGTCAATCCGGTCAGGTATCCTCCCTACACCACATTTAATATAAAACATGTATCTAATGGTGTTGTGTGTGTTGTGTTTCTCTTGCAGAGGATGTGAAGCAGGTCTTCAGTCAGACCACCATCCACCAGCACATCCCCTTCAACTGGGACTGTGAATTCATGCGCCTGCACTTTGGCAGCAGGCACAGCAGGCACCTGACCTACGGGGAATTCACCCAGTTCCTCCTGGTGGGTGGAGCGTCTCTCTGACTGTCTGTCTGCCGGTCTCTTTGTCCTACTGTGGGTTATATCTGTCAATATGAATGTCTGTCTGCCTGGTTTGTCCTTTCTGTCCGTCGTGTCGGCCGATCCGCTTACCTGTCTGGTCTGTCTGTCCGTCCATCCGTCTGTCCGTACACCCGTCCGTCCATCCTTGTGTGTATGTTCGACACACACATACACACACACACACACACACACACACACACACACACACACACACACACACACACACACACACACACACACACACACACACACACACACACACACACACACACACACCCTCCTACACACCCCTCGGCCGTATAGCTTTCAAACTCGGGTCTCTCCACATTGAGAGGATTACTCGTTAATGAAACACTGAGGTTTTTCTGTTTGCTACACTGTCAGCATTTGTTTTCCATTAGCTGACGCGCAGCTAGCAACCCGCGCAGCGGTGCGCTCACGCTAACCCCAGGTACAGGAACACTTTCACCTCCATAAATGTTATAATACTAGTGGTGCTGGGGACATTTCTGGTGTATTTGTGGCGTGCAAGCCATTTTCCAATATGATGTCTAGACTTAAATCAGGCCTGAGCAATGAGAGGTGGAGGGGGTGAGGTGATGGTGGAGGGGGGCGGGGGGGGGAGGTGTTCTCTATGAAAGAGGGGCCGATGCGTGCCAACTTTGCATCCACACTCACCATGTATCTGAATGAGCTTTTTATATTACATTTAACCGAGACCAGATGTCTGCATACAGTGAGTGGGACGCATGGGGATATCGAGATATTGTTGTATGTTTGGTGTGTGTGTGTGTGTGCGTGTGCGTGTGTGTGCCCATGTCGCTTGCCTCATTGCGTTCCCCTTTCCCGTCTTCAGCACACTCTCCTCTCTGTCCCTGCTGTATGTGGTGGAGGGTGTGGCAGTGTTGCTTGTCCCATCTGCGTGCACGGCTTCCGTCTCATGCAACATGCGAGTCCTGGCATGCTGCATCGTGCGGCGTCGTTGCAGGTATAGACGCCGTAACTCAAAGTTTTGACAGCGATCCTGGTTCTCAGTCACTCAGTCTGGCAGTCAGTCAGTCGGTCGCTCAGTCAGTCAGTGGTTTTCCCAGCTTCTTCTCACAGCAATGCGGCGGCAGGCCGGCAGCCAACGGTGCTCATTGTTTTACCCTGAACATGCACATTTCCGCCGCGGCTGCTTGCTGCATTTGATCATCTCATGGCTGGCAGAGTGGGGGGGGGTGGGAACTGCCTGGAGAAACAAAAGCGCTCGCTCTGCACGAGATGCCCGCCGCGTTCGCCAGAGAGGAGTAGTAGGTGTCGCAACAAAACTAGTACATACTTTGATGTTTTTGAAAAGATTATAATGATCAGGGATTTTATGATCGTCTTTATACTTGGCCGCTTCCAGTGGATTCCTCCTGGATGATTATCCGAATAGGTTTGAGGTTGTTTTGGGCTTTGATAAATTGAGGCCAATTATGAAACAGATGACCTTTATGTGATAACAAAGAATTTATATTTGTTCTTGAATGAGAGAATATGTTTTGGTTGGAAAGTCTGCTGTCATACAATACAGTGTTCTTGATGGTTCAGTGGAGATGAGGCGTCGGGAAACGAATGTCCTGTGAAAATAAATCTGTATGAACTGCTCCATCAAAGAGATGTTCTGCAGTACGCAGTCCAACTCAGGGAGGGGGATTAAACCTCCTGAGGGTACCTTGGTGCTAATAATGACGAATAATAATGACTGTCAGGAGCCCAAAAGAAAAGCATGTAGTTGTACAATGCTACATGCATGACACATGACTCAACACACAGTAAACCCAAACCTAGCACAATTTAATTTCATGGCAATGGCCATTAAGGGCATGTCCTTGATTAATCCACCACCATTTGAATCCATTCCAAGCAAACAGAGACCTGAACTCCCTTTCCTTTATATAGTAATTCAATGGCCCTGAATGGATACCTGTAACCATGCTCAAATTGTGTTATGATTAGGTTATGTTATGGTTCCAAAATACCAGCTATAAGAGCTGACCTCTTTTATTCCCATTGCTGGGTATCATAAAACTCCTCAAAACACCCAACCTCCCACCATGTCCAACACGGATGTTTTTTCTGTGTCCATCTCGCCATGATAACCATGGCACTGCCAGATGTTTCACAGA
>OLKM01000078.1:195000-242666 GCA_900291075.1 Melanogrammus aeglefinus
CTGCAGTGAGTCATTCACCCGTACTCCTCTGTGGCTTAATGCATGCTCTTCGTCTCCATGAATGTTCCTTTGAAACTCCCAAGCCACGCAGAGACACTGGACACTGACTCAACAACACCCGACCACCAACCACCAAACCAACCCCCAATGTCCCTTCAGTTGTGTGCGCACAGCTCCGATTTTTGCTATGTTTAACAAGGAACAAATATATATTTGGGTGGACTTGTTTTAGGTTTAAGGACAGGACAGTAAAGCTAGATTGTAAAAGCGGTTTAAAAGAGGGTGGGAATGACATGTAAGAGTAGCAGGGAATCTAACCCGGATCACTACGAGAAGTATTGCTTGCATGGCTAGCGCACTAGCAAGTCAGGAATATGTAATATAAATATAATGAGTTTGGGTCGCTGTCTGTCATCTCTTCTGAGGGTGTTGTGTGGGGATGTGTTCTCCACCCTCCTGGTCTCTGTGTTGTGTGAGCAGAGGGATGTGTTCTCCACCCTCCTGGTCTCTGTGTTGTGTGAGCAGAGGGATGTGTTCTCCACCCTCCTGGTCTCTGTGTTGTGTGAGCAGAGGGATGTGTTCTCCACCCTCCTGGTCTCTGTGTTGTGTGAGCAGAGGGATGTGTTCTCCACCCTCCTGGTCTCTGTGTTGTGTGAGCAGAGGGATGTGTTCTCCACCCTCCTGGTCTCTGTGTTGTGTGAGCAGAGGGATGTGTTCTCCACCCTCCTGGTCTCTGTGTTGTGTGAGCAGAGGGATGTGTTCTCCACCCTCGCGGTCATGTGTGTGTAGCAGAGCATGTGTCTCTCACCCTCCTGGTCTCTGTGCTGTGTGAGCAGAGGGATGTGTTCTCCACCCTCCTGGTCCTCTGTTGTGTGAGCAGAGGGATGTGTTCTCACGATCCGATGTCTGTGTTGTCTGACGCAGAGGATGTGTTCTCCACCCTCCTGGTCTCTCTGTGTTGGTGTGAGCAGAGGGATGTGTTCTCACCTCTGGTCTCTGTGCTGTGTGAGCAGAGGGATGTGTTCTCCATCCTCCTGGTCTCTTTGTGTTGTGGAGCAGAGGGATGTGTTCTCCACCCTCCTGGTCTCTGTGTTGTGTGAGCAGAGGGATGTGTTCTCCACCCTCCTGGTTCTCTGTGTTGTGTGAGCAGAGGGATGTGTTCTCCACCCTCCTGGTCTCTGTGTTGTGTGAGCAGAGGGATGTGTTCTCCACCCTCCTGGTCTCTGTGTTGTGTGAGCGGCGGTGTGTTGACTGTCTCTCTGCAGACTTGTGGTTGCAGGTACCGATAATGGCTGCTAATTTCAAGGGCCTTGTGGGAGCACTCCCTACCACAGCCGTCTGTCGTCCCTCTGGACTTATATACACTGCACGTGTGTGTGTGTGTGTGTGTGTGTGTGTGTGTGTGTGTGTGTGTGTGTGTGTGTGTGTGTGTGTGTGTGTGTAGGTGTGTGTGTGTGTGTGTGTGTGTGTGGGTGTGTGTGTGTGTGTGTGTGTGTGTGTGTGTGTGTGTGTGTGTGTGTGTGTGTGTTTGTGAGTGATAGTTATTTACCTTGTGTTGTGTGTTTTTTGTGTTTGTGTTTGGCAGAAGACAGATGAAGTGAGCAGTAGAGTGATTAGACAGATTGCCTGGCTGTGTGTGTGTGTGTGTGTGTGTGTGTGTGTGTGTGTGTGTGTGTGTGTGTGTGTGTGGTGTGTGTGTGTGTGTGTGTGTGTGTGTGTGTGTGTGTGTGTGTGTGTGTGTGTGTGTGTGTGTGTGTGTGTGTGTGTGTGTGTGTGTGTGTGTGTGTGTGTGTGTGTGTGTGTGTGTGTGTGTGTGTGTGTGGGGAGGGCAGTTAGATCAGTCGGGGTGGTACCAGGTAAGAAGACTGAAACCACCCAGCAGACTCCTGTTGCATATAATACAATGGTTTGGAAATTTGTATTTTTATGTGTGCGCGTGGCCCCCCTTATAACTTCCCCCTTCGCCATTACATGCCATCTATACCCGTGTGCCTCAGTGTTGGCGATGCTGATGCAGATGATGACTTCCTGTTGCCCCCTCCTCCTCCACAGGAAATGCAGCGGGAGCACGCGCGGCAGGCCTTCGTGCAGCGGGACGGCGGCCACAGCGGCGCCATCTCCGCCCTGGACTTCAGGGACATCATGGTCACCATCCGGCCGCACATGCTCACCCCCTTCGTGGAGAACTGCCTGGTGGCGGTGGGTGTCTGTGTGTCTGTGTGGTCGTGTCTCTCCCGCTAGCTTTAGCTCTCGCCCACTGTTCAGGATCAAGCTTTCTCTTTCTCTATCTCGCTCTATCACAATCTCTTTCTATCTTATTCTTACTATCTGCGTCTATCTCTCTCTCACCTATCGCTATCTATCTCTCTTTTTCACTATCTCTCTTTCACTATCTCTCTTTCACTATCTTTTTCTTTCTTTCTCTCTCTCCCCCTCTCTCCCTCTCTCTCTCTCTCTCTCTCTCTCTCTCTCTCTCTCTCTGTCTCTCTCTCTCTCTCTCTCTCTCTCTCTCTCTCTCTCTCTCTCTCTCTCTCTCTCTCTCTCTCTCTCTCTCTCTCTCTCTCTCTCTCTCTCTCTCTCTCTCTCTCTCTCTCTCTCTCTCTCTCTCCTTGTGTTGTATTCCTCTGTTCTCTATTTCCTTAATGTTACTTCCTTCCTTCTTTCTTATCGCTCCTCTGGCCCTTCTGCCTCCCAATTTTCTTCCCTTCCAACCCTTTCTCCTTCCCCGTCCCCCGTCCCCCCCGGCCACCCCTCCATCCTCCTCCTCCTCCTCTCCTCTCCTCTTCCATACCATGTCATTAAGTCTAACCTCTCTGGCAGGAGTATGGAAGCCAGGCCGCCAGTCCACACACACACACACACACACACACACACACACACACACACACACACACACACACACACACACACACACACACACACACACACACACACACACACACACACACACAGCAGACAAAGACCACAAAGCTTCTGTGTGTGTGTGTGTGTGTGTGTGTGTGTGTGTGTGTGTGTGTGTGTGTGTGTGTGTGTGTGTGTGTATGTGTGTGCGTGCACATGCTCTGAGCACGTCCATGCGTTCCATAAACACCTTTTAGACTTTGTCATTTTCTCTGCAGTGTTTATCGACCAGTCGTCTGGTTTTGATGTTAGTAAATACACTTACATATACTCGCGCGCATGTCGGCAAGCTCGCACCCACACACACATACACACACACCAAACACACCCGAAAATCGCAGATTATAGACACAATCAGGGCAGCATTGTGGCAGAAGACATAAGTCAAGAGAACGGCCTCTAATTGGCTCGATAGAAAGGAGAAATTAGCGACACCCTCCCAGAATATTATTATTCCTACCTACTGCATCGCTTTGGAAATCAGGCGCGTATGCATTGACGCGATTTGGTTTGCAACCATGTCTTGCATGGGGTCTCGAACACACAGAATAGACTGTTATGTTTTGCTTTTCTGTCAGGACAGTTTCACCCACCCCTGATATCGAATACACGCCCGTACATATTCCGTCCATATACATTGTGAGCATATACAGACCCGCTGGCTCTTTGTATCCCTTCCCATTACATCGTATACACGTACGTGCACACAGAGAGCTGGCGCTGCATTTGTGTCTGTAAAGCAAACAGTGCCATCTAGTGAAGGTGGTGCTTCAGGTTTTTCCCACTCCTCTATGTATAGTGTCCCCCCACCCCCACCCCCTACCCCTCCTACCTCTACCCATCAACACCGACGTCTAAAGTGCATTTCCTATGATCTGCTGACCCAGTTTATTTAAAAGAAAACAACAATTCTTCTGCAGAACACACAAATACAAAGTCACCCCCCCCCCCCCCCCCCCCCCTCTTCTCCATGCGTGTTTCAGTCCTGTTCTTGTCTCACAGCGTATATCGGTGTGTGATCATCTCGCTGTGCCTCGCATAAAAGAAGGTTGCGGCAGCGCCAGGAATGCCTTGCCAAAAAGCACCCAGGCGCCTATTTTTAAGCCCACTTATTTTTTTCACCTTGTTCTATTTTTTGCATCCCCCTCCACACCGCTTCCTCCTCCTCTCTAAAGAGCAGTAAATTAAAAGCCCAGAGAGAGTGTCGGCCTCATGATATGGGGGAGAAACATAAATAAACCCCCCCCCCCCCTCCAACCCAAAAAACATTGAGGGTTAAATGAGCCCACCGGTCCCTGTGGGGTGCAAAGTACAGAGGACGTCTGAGCAGACGTTGTAATCTCTTATGATCTCCCCGGTGGCCTGGCGGCGGGCTGTTTATGTGCTCACTGCTTGACGTTTGTCCCCATATCGATAACTGTCAAGGCAGTGTTGCCTTTATTTTCTTCGTATTACTGAGTACTTTCCGATTTTTCTTGACACACACACACACAAAACACTCACACTCAGTGTCAGACGCACATGCATGCGTGCATGTTTTCGTATGTTTGTGTCTGTGTGTGATTGTGTGTGTTTGTTTTCTGTGTGTCGGGTTGTTGCGTTTTTGACAGTCGGCAATTTACGGATCACGCGGGAGCGCGTAACCAAAGAGACTGTACACTGGAAGATTGGCTAAGAGATTGTGTGTCTCGCTCAGGGCGCAATCGACATATGGCCGCCACCGTGTTCCAGGCCAAGTGCCTTATTGTTGGGGAAGTGTCAGCGCGTCAAATAACTCTTTCACGTAAATCCCCTCTTTCTCACCCACACACATCCATCCATCAATCTCCTGTGCCTCATTCCGTGCATGTGTTTGTGTGTGTGTGTGTGTGTGTGTGTGTGGTGTGTGTGTGTGTGTGTGTGTGTGTGTGTGTGTGTGTGTGTGTGTGTGTGTGTGTGTGTGTGTGTGTGTGTGTGTGTGTATGCATGTGTGTGTTTGTGTGTGTCTGTGTGTATGTGTGTGTGTGTGTTCATGCATTCGTTTATGTGTGTGTTCATGTATCTGTGTGTGTGCGTGTGTGTGCAGGTGGCAGGGGGCACCACGTCCCACCAGGTGAGCTTCTCCTACTTCAACGGCTTCAATTCACTGCTCAACAACATGGAGCTGATCAGGAAGGTCTACAGCACGCTGGCCGGCCACCGCAAAGACCTGGAGGTCACCAAAGGTACTGGATAACACACACACACACACACACACACACACACACACACACACACACACACACACACACACACACACACACACACACACACACACACACACACACACACACACACACACAACCACACACAACCACACTCACGCATATGCACAAAAATAACTACACTAATTTGCAAACACACATTCACAATATACCTGCACACACATTCACCGCTTGTGTGTGTGTGTGTGTGTGTTACAAGGCGATCCAATGTCACCACGTCATTATCTGTGTGCGGCGGGCGTGGGAGGCTCCGGTGTTACAGTAGATGTGTCCCATCCCACCCAGGATACGACCCGCCCCCGCCCCAACCCTGATTCTCAGAGCCCGCCGTCTTATCTCCGACACATCCTCCCCCCATATCAGCACTGAGGCGGGGATTAATACATGCAGACCGTTCATATACACAGTAGAGGAATAGAGGTCTTAAAATAGCCCCGTTGCATAAGGGGCCCTTAGTGAGCTCTGTCCTTAATGGGTTCTGCCTCATCTGGCCTTCAGTGGTCAGTCCTGATCGGTCTCCGTCTCACTCTGCCTACGTTCTGGGGGCAACATAGTTCCCCTCTCATGGCCCAGGGCTCCCAGTCAGGGCTTGTGATGCTATCTGCTCCCTTATCGTGGGGCGGGGACCAAAACCAGACCCAGACCATGTACCCACACGCACCCCGGGCCGTTCCCACAGTAGGCGCACTGTGGCTGGGCTTGGCCGGAGCAGCGGTGGCCCTAAGCCAGCCAGACCTCCACGGACCCCACCCATCCACCCACCCCCCCCCCCCCCCCCGAGTCATTAAGGGCCCCTGGGGGCGTCGTGAAGGCCTAGCTCCACGTCCCATTGACTCAACCCGTATACAGCTGCGTGCAAACAGTGTGTGTGTGTGCACGTGTGTGTGTGTATGAGTATTTGTATGTGTGTGTGTTTGCGTGCATGTACTTGTGTGGGCGTGCCTCTGTTTGTGTGTGTGTGTGTGTGTCTGTGTGTGTCTGTGTGTGTGTGTATGTATGTATGTGTGTAAGTGTGGGCGTGCGAGTATGATTACTCCAGAGCATGACAGAATGATGAATGCTAATGCACCTCTAATAGCGCCAATAAAGAGGTGGTCTACAGCCAGACGTATGGTGGTGTGGTCGGAGCAAACAGGTGAAATCCAGATATTATTCCTTCAGGTCCCGGGAGAAGCTGCAGCCCAGGTATTATTGGCGTGGCATGGGACAGTGTTTTTCCCTGAGAAAGAGGCCAATGTGCCGGTTATATTTTCACTATTTTCAGTTTGCTTCATGTGTAGGTGACAGTTACACAGATACAGTGGAACCTAATTGGACCTCTGCCTATTTTGCTTTGTTCTACCAGTATGGCTGAGCGGTTGGTTCATAGGTCGCATGCCAAAAGTCAGGCCCTTTGAGATTATTCTCTGTCGATGTGTCCCTGTATGTTTGTGAATATGTTTGATACATATATGTGTTTGTATGTTTTTATGATTGTTTTTTCATGTTCCGGGCAAAAAAAGACCTGTGGTATGTCCCGGCAACAGAGTTTTCTGTATCCATCAGGGACACAATTAAAATAGTAAAACAAAAATTACATAGATAGATTGATTGTCAAACTTAGTGAAGATTTATTGCCTATATTCTAGAACATCTGTTTGTGTCTCTTTTTGGTTGTGTGTGTGTGTGTGTTTGTGTGTGTGTGTGTTTGTTTATGTGTGTGTGTTGTGTGTTTGTGTGTGTGTGTGTGTGTGTGTGTTTGTGTGTGTGTGTGTGTGTGTGCACGCAAATGTATTCTACAGTGACAGGGTATCTGTGGCGTTTTGACAGTTTTGTGAGTGTGTGCGTGTGTGTGTGTGTGTGTGTGTGTGTGTGTGTGTGTGTGTGTGTGTGTGTGTGTGTGTGTGTGTGTGTGTGTGTGTGTGTGTGTGTGTGTGTGTATGTGTGTATGTGTGGGGGGGTTTGTGGAATGGGGTTGTCTGCTTGCCTCTGCAAGTATGTCAACGTCGGCTTTTTTTGACCCACTGAAGCATGTGTGCTCAGAAACATATAGGAGAATTCCTGTATGTGAGTGCCTGTGTGTGCTTGTGTTTTGTATATTTGTGTGTGTTTCTATTTGTTTGTGTTGTGCACATGCATGTGTGTGTGTATGTCTGTGCATGTGTGTTTGTTTGTATGCATGTGTGTCTCTGTGTTTGTGTGTGTTTGTATGCATATATGTGTGTCAGTGTGTGTGTGTGTGCTTGCGTGTGTCTCCGAGAGGTAAACCGAGCTCGGCCAGGGGTGAATGGCCCCAGTGTAGGACAGCTTTGTCACAAACCCCAGCCCGCTGCACCTTGAATACAGCGGGTCAAACAATGCTGACTCCTCCACTGTAACGCCAGCCTCTAGTCAACCGCTTCATTATCCCCCCAACCCAACAATGGAGCGCGTCTTAAGTTACCCCCCAGCGCACCAGACCCCGCCTGGAAATATGACTGGATTCCATACTCCCGCCCGCTCTATTCACCGCTTTTAGCCCCAATGATGGATGGAGCTGGGTTGGACACAGCTATGTTACCAAGAGACAGGGTCTGGCTGGGCAGAATGGCATGAATAACGTGAATCTAACGCAACGCGGCGGTCACACGCAAAGCAGTGGCCAGTCACAAAGGAGTGCCCAAAGGTGCCGCTGTGTGGCGTGTATTAAAGAAATGTATAAACGAAAAGCCAGATCTTTCCTCAAAGGAGAATGGCGTTGCGTGGCTGATGTGGCCCTAGATTGTGGTTGGGTTCTAACAGGAATTAGAGTTAGTAATGTGGGTGGGAAGGAACAGTGTGGTTCAGTCAAGAGGAAGTGTAATGTTAAGAGCACCGTTAAAACACGCTGGTATCATACTGTTTAACCTCCTGATCGGTGGGTATGGCTGAACACAAAGCTAGGTTATTCAATAAAAAAGGCATACAGATCACATAAATCATTGGCAGAGAAAGACAACGTCATATTACTATTTATTCCTGTTGATATGCGAACTCCAGGAGTCTTGTTGGGTTTATACGAATGACTTTGCACTTTTTGTGTGTTTTTTTTTCATTTTCTTTTTTGTTCTCTTGTCTTTCCGTCTGTCTGTCTGGCTGTCTGTCAACAGAGGAGTTTATTGTGGCAGCTCAGCGGTTTGGTCAGGTGACACCGATGGAGGTGGACATCCTCTTCCAGCTAGCAGATCTGTCTGAGCCCCGCGGGTAAGCCACAAGCATACAACACAACCTACACACACAAACATGCACGCACACACACACACACACACACACACACACACACACACACACACACACACACACACACACACACACACACACACACACACACACACACACAACACACACACACACACACACACACACACACACACACACACACACACACACACACACACACACACACCAACAAATCAACACATGGGCCGAACATTAAGTATGAAATGCAATCCTCCAATGACCAAACTCACACAATTCATTAATTCACAATCACAGAATATATTGGATCACATGCGCACACCAACCCACCCACAACCTCAAGAACACAAACACACACAAAAGAACACAAACAAACACGACGACTACACTAACTACCGAGCAGCCGGCTGAGTCATCACCGAGGCCTGCTTTGCGAGACAAAAAACACACACTAGCACACACACAAACATACACACACACAAACACGAACACACACACACACATACAAAAACATTCTTTAGCAGCGGTGTGGACAAAAAGGTTTTACAGCCAGTGTTTAGGAACTCCACACACCATTCCTTATTCTTATGAAATGATTTCAAGTAGCAGCACTTCTATTGCCCTATTCAAACCTGGCTCCTAACACCCCCTCACTCAGAGGCCCTGTGCCTCAGGTGAACACTAACCGCTTTCCTCCGGCTCAAACATCTCTGCGGTTGATCAAAAGAGACTGACATGACGGCAGGTTGCCCCCCCCCCCCCCCCCCCCCGGCCTCACCACTCAACCCATTCACTCCAGCCACAACAACAACAACAACAACAGAACGAGAAAAGGGTTACAGAGATTGCATTGAGGGACTACCCCTCTCTTAGCAAGCAGCACAACCCTCTAGCCTCTCGTCTTCCCGCTCTGCCCTGGCCCACGGGCCAACCAGCGCCATGGTAATTCCTGAACCCCCCCCAAACCCAAACTCCTCCTGATTATTATTTCTGGGCAACGGGATACTTTAATATGCCTCAGCAGTCCCCTTGATTGGAGACGCTGGAGATAATTGCCCGCCAATAATCGGCGGTAGTGGGGGTAGGGATTGGTGGTGTGTGTGTGTGTGTGTGTGTGTGGTGTGTGTGTGTGTGTGTGTGTGTGTGTGTGTGTGTGTGTGTGTGTGTGTGTGTGTGTGTGTGTGTGTGTGTGTGTGTGTGTGTGTGTGTGTGTGTGTGTGTGTGTGTGTGTGTGTTTGGGGGTGGAGGGGGGGGAAGAGTTAACCCTTTTCCTTTATCCTTTGAAATGTTCCAGTCATGACAGGGAGAGGAGATGGAAACCTCCAGACAGAGAGAGGGACGTTTTTTTCTTACGCTATAGTGTTGTTGTTTTTTTACCTTTTTACATCCGCAGGTTGAAATGTTTTTTGTTTAGTTTCGATTTCATGTGTGGATGTGTCTGTTTGTCTTTGTGCATTTGTGCGTGCTGTCTGTGTGTGTTAGTGTGTGTTTTCTGCATGAGTGTGCGCGTGCGTGCGTGTGCGTGTGTGTGTGTGTGTGTGCGGACGGGTAGAGATCTTTTAGCTTGAGGGCAGGCTGCGTGTCTTTTAGATCTGGTGTCACACCCGATCAGCTCGACCGCAGCTCTGAAAGCTTGACCACCGCGAGGTCTCCGCGTGCGCCGAGGGGGGGCCCAGAGGACGGCGTGTCCTCGTAGCGGTCCTAACCGCCCCAACACATACACGGCGGCCGCAAAGGTCACACCTTTCAGAGGCCTTCTGATGCATGGCTGAGTCCCTGACACTTGCCTTTCTCCATTTAATGCTGATGGAAGGCTACCAGGGACCTCTTGTACATTTCTCTAACGCCCTTTTTCCTGTTATCCCTTTATCTCTATCTCTCTCTGTTTCTGTCTCTCTCTTGTCTTGTCTCCTCCTCATTTTAAATCCTGTATTGCTCTCTTTCCCCCTCTCTCTCTCTCTCTCTCTCTCTCTCTCTCTCTCTCTCTCTCTCTCTCTCTCTCTCTCTCTCTCTCTCTCTCTCTGGGCTCAGAGGACGGCGTGTCCTCGTAGCGGTCCTAACCGCCCCAACACATACACGGCGGCCGCAAAGGTCACACCTTTCAGAGGCCTTCTGATGCATGGCTGAGTCCCTGACACTTGCCTTTCTCCATTTAATGCTGATGGAAGGCTACCAGGGACCTCTTGTACATTTCTCTAACGCCCTTTTTCCTGTTATCCCTTTATCTCTATCTCTCTCTGTTTCTGTCTCTCTCTTGTCTTGTCTCCTCCTCATTTTAAATCCTGTATTGCTCTCTTTACCTCACACACACTTTTACTCTCTCTCTCTCTCTCTCTCTCTCTCTCTCTCTCTCTCTCTCTCTCTCTCTCTCTCTCTCTCTCTCTCTCTCTCTCTCTCTCTCTCTCTCTCTCTCTCTCTCTCTCTCTCTCTCTCTCTCTCTCTCACTTCATTTTAACCCCTGTCCCTCTATCCTCTCACTCTGTCTCACCTACACTATCTCTGGTTCTCTTTCTCTTCCCTTCGCTCTCTCTGTCTCATACCCTTTTACTCTCCCTGCGTCTCTCTTACTCTGTCCTCAATCTCTACCTCTCTCTGTCTCCCTCACTACATTTCAAACCCTCTCTTACTCACACACACTTTTACTCTCTCTCTCTCTCTCTCTCTCTCTCTCTCTCTCTCTCTCTCTCTCTCTCTCTCTCTCTCTCTCTCTCTCTCTCTCTCTCTCTCTCTCTCTCTCTCTCTCTCTCTCCCTCCATGTGTCTCTCGGCCAGGCGGGTGGGTTGGCAGGACATTGAGAAGATCGCCCCGCTGGAGGAAGGTGCCCTGCCCTACAACCTGGCTGAGGTCCAGAGACAGGTATAAGATATGAGGAAGACTGTGATGAAGTCTTCATCACAGTCTTCTAGTTAGCATTTCTCTCGTTCTTTGGGGCCGCTGCTAACGGTTCAGAGCACCAGAGGTGTTGAGGTCTTTCCCCATGAACAAAAATCTGTTTTAGGTTTGACCCGATCCATAGAAGGAAGCCCCTTATATCTCTCAGGGGTTAACATCAACGGGGAAAAAACAGACGCAGTAGGTTGAACATCAGAACTCGCTACAACACGTTCAATTCAATATGAAACCTGAACATGAAACAAATCCTATTGAGGAAAGAGCGGGGCTAGAGCGAGGGCTAATCCGCTCCCAAGGCAAACTGTGGTGCCACTGGGGGCCTTGAGACAGCGAGGAGACAGAGACGTCGGCTCGAGGCAGGGAAGGACAAGGAGGCGGCCGCGCAACAGTGTGCTTTTTGTTGCTGGTTTGATTCTTTTTTTTCCTTTTTTTTTTTGTGTGTTTGTAAAATTTAGTCCAGGCCATATTGGAGCAGTCTAGGGCCAAAGGGGAACGAGAGAGAGGAGCGAGAGAGAGGAGTGAGCAGGGGGCCCGGCACTATGCAGACGCCAGTCCCACCACAAGCAGCCCCTTCAGGCCCTTGTGGTTTGGCCTCACAGACTGGCTGCTCTCGCTCTTCCCCCCTCTCTCTCTCTCTCTCTCTCTCTCTCTCTCTCTCTCTCTCTCTCTCTCTCTCTCTCTCTCTCTCTCTCTCTCTCTCTCTCTCTCTCTCTCTCTCTCTCTCTCTCTTTCTTTCTCCTCCGTCCCTCTCATCTCTCTCTCTTTCTCTGCCTCTCTCTCCCTCCCTCTAATCTCTCTTTTTTCGCTGCCTTTCTCTCTTTTTATCTATTTTCTTCTCTCTCACTCAATGTCACTCATCTCCTGCTCTCTGCTTCTTTTCCTCTCTCTCTCTCTCTCACTCTCTCCCTCTCTCTCCCTCTCTCTCTCACTCTCTCTCTCTCTCCTCTCTCTCTCTTCTCTTCTCTCCTCTCTCTCTCTCTCTCTCTCATCTCCTGCTCTCTCTCTCTCTCTCTCTCTCTCTCTCTCTCCCCCTCTCTCCCTCTCTCTCTTTCTCCCTCTGTTTCTCTATGTCTCTCTCTCGCCCTCTCATCGCTCTGGTTCGGTCTCCATTTGTGAGCTACGATCCATCTCTTTTTCACTCCCTCGCACACACAATGCGTTGCATCTCTTCATCTTTTTTCATTTCTCAACGTCTTGTCAGTCCTTTTCCCTCCACATCTCCCTCTGTCTCTCTCTTGTTTATTCCACACCAGCTCTTTGCCTCCATGCCTCTCTCTGTCCGTCTCTTGGGCTCATTAAGGCTTTGGTTCCAGCCAAGGTCTGGAGGTTAAGAGGGACATGTGGTGGTGGAGGGCCGGTCGTAAGCGGTGGGGGGGGGTGCTGCAGCCTCTGACAGGTGGACCTGTTCCAGAGCTCACTCCCCTACCCCTGCTGCGCCCCTTCCCCCCCTCTCCACACACATGCATACACATACACATGCGTTCGCTCACAGCCCTGTCGCCTCCCTCTCCCCTGGGACCAGAGGCCAACGGTGGGCAGAGCAGGCAAGGCAACAGGTACCACAGGTGGAGGGGGGAAGGCTAACGGCTAATGCTGCTGGGTGCTAGTGGGCTGAAGGCTTATATTGCTTTGCGTTGCTCGGGGCGATGTCATCGTAAAAGTCCTCGTAAAGGTGTTCCTCCATGAATTTGATTACTGTGAAGTCTTTTAAGAATCAACGCATAAAACGTATTACATAGTACAGCTTAAAGTTAACCGTTGCGTCAAGAAATAAGAGCGATTGATGATTTAACGTGTTGAATAGTAGTCAGAAATTATGTTTCTACATTAAGAAAAATGTTACATTTGCTATTTAAATTACAACATAGGAATATATGTACAATAAATTAAAGGCATGTGAAATAGTAGTGTGTTCCTAGTATTTAGAAAATACAAAGAAAGTATTGTCTTGTTCAGTAACCCCTAGTTGGTAGTCTTACAGGCGCTGTTACTGCAGCCCGATCAAACCTGTTAAAGTGGAATCAGTCAAAATTCACTGCTCCCTCGGGATCCTGTGATTATTTCCATCCATCTTCATCAAGTACATTTCCTGTCACTGGTATTTAGCCATTTATTCAAAAAGCTTGACAAACATGTCCTTTATTACACAATAACTCTCGTGGCGAGGAGAGAATTATTATTTTAAAAGAGCAGGCAAATCGTATGCACACTGCACGCTGTTTTTTTGATCACATGCTAATCACTCGACGGTGTCCGTCATGTTAAGAAGCCTGAAAGGCTGCGTACACTATGCTTTTCACCAGACGAATGAGTGGATTATAGCATGTAATTAAGATAGCTCTGTGGAGCTGGGTGTGTGGCATGCGAGCGTTTTGTGGGAAACTTCAGTCTGCCTTCTGTGGTCGTGAGCAGCAGAGTTATTCATAACGTCGGGGCTGAATTGAACATTTCAGAGGTTGATTTTTTTTTTTTTTTCATTTTGTTCACATTTCTTTTTAAGCGCTTGTGAAAGGCCTTTGGTCTCTTCCCCACTGCCAGCTCTGTCTGGTTGTCAGTTCTGGTTTGCCGGCAGGGACCCGCTTCTTCTTCATTAAGGCCTTTATTTTCTTTGGTTTTCTTTTTGCTCCCTTGTTTCTCCTCCTGGCTCCTCTGTGAGAGCAGCAGTCGGGCAGCGACGGCTCTCGCCCGGTCCTCGTCCAGGTGGCGGAGTCGGCCTACAGGTTCACCCTCGGCTCGGTCGCAGGGGGTAAGAGTCACGCCCCATTGGCTCAATGCATACCATTATCCCTCCCCCCCCCCCCCCCCCCCCCCCCCCCCCCGCCCACCTTCTACCTGCCCCCTTCCCCGTGTCCCTTCCAAGGAGGGGGTGAGAGAGAGGGAGCCAGAGAGGACAATGGCCTCCATTTTTTCCCCCTCTTCCTTGCTCACAATGGGGGAGATTACCACCACCCCTGCCCCCACCCCACCTTCACCTCTTTCTCTCTTTTTCTTGTTCTCCCACTTTCCTTCACCCTCCTTCCCTCTCTCTCTCTCTCTCTCTCTCTCTCTCTCTCTCTCTCTCTCTCTCTCTCCTCTCTCCTCGCTCTCGCTCTTGCTCTCTCTCCCCCTCCCTCCCTCCCTCTCTCTCTTCTCTCCTCTCTCTCTCTCTCTTCTTCTTCTCTCTCTCTCTCTCCTTCTCCCTCCTTCTCTCTCTCTCTCTCTCTCTCTCTCTCTCTCTCTCTCTCTCTCTCATTGTCTCGCTCGGCCCTCTCCCTCTCCTCTCAGCACGCCATGGGAAAACCCTCCTGTGTGTGAGGATTCTTTTGTACCTGTGTGAGTGATGGAGGCTGGGGTGGGTGGGCGGACGGGGGAGGGTAAGGTGAGGCAAGGTGGGGCCCGGGCCTTGTGTTTGGCACCAGACATCCCCGCCCGCCCACCCCCCATCCCACATACAACCATACTCACACTCCTTCCTCCATCCCTCCCCAGGAGACAGGTTAATAAGGAGGTACAGGGTCCTGTGGCCCTTTGCAGTCCCCTCTCGTCCCACCCGTCCTCTCTCTCTCTCTCTCTCTCTCTCTCTCTCTCTCTCTCTCTCTCTCTCTCCTCTCTCTCTCTCTCTCTCTCTCTCTCTCTCTCTCTCTCTCTCTCTCTCTCTCTCTCTCTCTCTCTCTCTCTCTCTCTCTCTCCTCTCTCTCTCTCTCTCTCTCTCTCTCTCTCTCTCCTCTCTCTCTCTCTCTCTCTCTCTCTCTCTCTCTCTCTCTCTCTCTCTCTCTCTCTCTCTCTCTCTCTCTCTCTCTCTCTCTCTCTCTCTCTCTCTCTCTCTCTCTCTCTCTCTCTCTCTCTCTCTCTCTCTCTCTCTCTCCCTCCCTCTCTTCTTCTCTCTAATTAAACCTGTCGCCTCCGGGTTGCTCTCTTTGTCGGAGAGACTTGCTCCAATTGGACCGTGACCGGCCGGCCTCCTCTCTGTCTGCCCAGCGTTCAGACGCCACTCTCTCAGCATCACACACAGAGGAGCAACCCCCCCTTTTCCCATCTCCTCTCCTCCTCTCGCTCCCTGTCCTCCCCTTGTTCTCCGATCCTCGTCCATACCCCTCTCCTCCTCTTGACTCCCTTCCTCCTCTTGTCTCCTCTCCTTCTCTCGTCCCCTCCCCTCCTCTCCTCTCCCTCCTCCTCCCTCATCTCATCCTCCTCTCCTCTCCTCCTCTCCTCCTCGTCTCTCCTCTCCTCCCCTCTCCTCCCCTCTCCCTCTCTCCTCCTCTCCTCCTCCCTCCTCTCCTCTCCTCTCCTCCTCTCCTCCCCTCTCCTCCTCTTCTCCTCTCCTCTCTTCTCCTCTCTCCTCCTCTCCTCCTCTCCTCCTCCTCCTCCCCTCCCCTCTCCTCCCCTCTCCTCCCCTCTCCTCATGTCTCCAAGCCTTGTATATTCCCCCCCAGACAAATTTCAGTCAGAGACCGAAATTTGTCTTTAGTAGAAAGACTCTATGGGCGACATGGGAATGGGGCAGTGAACATTGCTGTGGGACCACCTGGGTTTGATGTTCACATGGGGCCTCTCTCCACCACCGTGTACTCTGGTTTTCCTTCCACCTCCCTTGACCTGAGTGTTCAGCCTAATTTAAGACTGCATGCATGCTGTGTGAATGTGTGTGTGTGTGTGTGTGTTTTAAGTGGGGGCCTGTAGTGGACCACTGTCCAAGTAACTGTCCCGACTTTATTTTCCCCCACCTTGAGTGCTAGTCAGCTGGGATAGTCTTCCAACCCCTCAACCCCCTCCTACTCTACACACGCCACGCCCCCTAACCCACACACACACACACACACACACACACACACACACACACACACACACACACACACACACACACACACACACACACACACACACACACACACACACACACACACACACACACACACACCTTCAACCTTGACATGAATGGATGCCTAAAAGACCTACTTCCATTACATTACTAACCATGTGCACCAGGCGTGCAGCTCGGTCCAACTTGCAACAGAATCCCAATTGCCTTGTTCCCATAGGCTACACGGTACAATATAGTCACCGCCATGTGTGGGCCGACCGTCTACTGAAGCCGGGATACCATCTCTGTGTACTTGTAGACCCTGCTTGAGCACTCATATACATGCGCATCATCCCTCACAACCTCAGAAAGTCTTGATTCGAAGCAGATCCATCTTTCAACGAACAGAGAGCCGGCGGGTTCATACTTCGATGATACCAAATATGTTTAGTTTGACTATTTCGACCGAGCAACCTTTACACGCTGCTGCGCTTAAAGCCCTAACTGTGTTCTCCGCGCTCTAGCGGTGGGGGCCACGGCCGTGTACCCCATCGACCTGGTGAAGACGCGCATGCAGAACCAGCGCACCAGCGGGTCCCTGGTGGAGGAGCTCATGTACAAGAACAGCGTGGACTGCTTCCGCAAGGTGGTGCGCTACGAGGGCGTCTTCGGCCTCTACCGGGGTGAGTCACACCCACACACACACACATATACACACACACACTTGCACACAGAGACACACACACTTAGGATCAGACACACGCACACAGATAAGTAGCAAATATACACACACACACACTCATGTATATACACACACAAACACAGACACACACACTTATAAAGACAGACACACACACACACATAGATGCACACAAATATATGCAAACAGACATACACACTCACACGTATAGACATACTCACAAATACCTGTAAAGTTACATGAGCAAAATGTAGTACAACTGTAAACGCTTGTAAGGAAACACCTTCCAGCAATTCGGCCTCGAAAAGACTGCTACATTGATGTATTTTTTTTAAGTTTTCTGACAAATACGACACAACGACACAGTTGTTGAGTAAAAAAAAAACACTGAGCCTAACATTTACTCTTATATCGACAAAGTTCATTGGGGAAAACAAACAAACAACAACAACAACAACAACAACAACAAAAACAACAACAGCCGAATGTAGGAGTTGGAGAGAAGGGGAAGGGGAAAGGAGGGTGAATAGGTATTGTGGGGGGGTGGGTGAATAGGGAAGTGGAGGGGCTGTGTGTGTGTGACTTCACCTCCCCTGATGTTCGCCTACTGGGGGGCAGGGGGTGGGGGATGCCCAGAGCAAGCAGGGCACGCAAGCGAACATACTTCCCGGACTGTGTCAGGCGACCCCCCCCCCCCCCCCCATTACCCTCCCACTAACTCCCCCTTCCCTTGCCGGTCTGGACTGGCCTTTATACGGAAACATATACTCCCACAGCACGACAGTCACATTCACAAACACACATGCTCAAACATAAGCCCACACATGCATGGAACATGTATGTGAGCCAGCATAACATTACAAAGACAGGCATTCACAGGAATATCGCTGCATATGCACACGTCTTTGATGTTTGCACGCCCCGGCCTATGTGTTTGTGTGTGTTTGTGTGCGGCTGTGTATGTGTGTGTGTGTGTGTGTGTGTGTGTTTATGTGCGTGCGTGCGTGTGCGTGTGTGTGTGTGTGTGTGTGTGTGTGTGTGTGTGTGTGTGTGTGTGTGTGTGTGTGTGTGTGTGTGTGTGTGTGTGTGTGTGTGTGTGTGTGTGTGCAGATGTGGAGGGTGTTGAGAAGTAACCTGACCAAAAAAAAACAAAAAAAACATGACCCTTTGGAATGGGGGCGGGCCCTTTGGGAAAACCCATGATTGTGATTGACAGCAGGGAGCTCCCGTGAAACCCGAAGGCCCTGAGTGTGATTGTGAGAACCAGGGGAGGTTGTAAAGGTGGAGGCTTTATGGACAGGTAGGCAGACGGGGGCTGAAGACAGGCCTGTCTTCAGACAACTGGACAAGCAGGTAGTAGCCTGCTCGTCGCCATTACCTCATTAAGAAAAAATGCCATTTTGGGGACAAAAGCTCCGGAGGATGTTTTGAAGTAGACAGGTAGTTAAGGAAACACTCTAGTAGATAAAGTGTCCTCAGCGACGCTGTGTATGCGTTTCCCTTGGTTGTTGCTGTTGTTGTTGTTGTGCCTTGTTTACAGTGGCGACTGTGTGCGTTGCACAAGGAGCCGAAAGATGCAGTCCCACACACTACATGCAAATACACACACAAAAACACACCTACACACACACACACACACACACACACACACACACACACACACACACATACACACACAGACACATACACAAGTGTATGTTCAGTTGTGTGTTTGTGTTTGTGTGTGGTTGTTATTACTCGCCCTAGGGCTAGCAGGTTTCATTGCCGGGCTGTGATTATTTTGTTTATTTTTAAAGGGTTCTGGCTTGTAATTGAGGTTCTGCGTAAACTTTTGGTCGGTGGGTGTTTTATACTTTGCCCGTTTTCCAAATCTGGGCCACAGTTTAATTTGCTGTCCCTCTCCCTCCCTGTCTCTCCATCTCTCCATCTCTCTCTCTCTCTCTCTCTCTCTCTCTCTCTCTCTCTCTCTCTCTCTCTCTCTCCTCTCTCTCTCTCTCTCTCTCTCTCTCTCTTCTCTCTCTCTCTCTCTCTCTCTCTCTCTCTCTCTCTCTCTCTCTCTCTCTCTCTCTCTCTCTCTCTCTCTCCGCTCTCTCTCTCTCTCTCTCTCTCTCTCTCTCTCTCTCTCTCTCTCTCTCTCTCTCTCTCTCTCTCTCTCTCTCTCTCTCTCTCTCTCTCTCTCTCTCTCTCTCTCTCTGCTCTCTCTCTCTCTCTCTCTCTCTCTCTCTCTCCTCTCTCTCTCTCTCTCTCTCTCTCTCTCTCTCTCTCTCTCTCTCGTTCACGCCCTGTCTCTCTCCATTTATCTGCATCTCTCTCTCTCTGTGACTCTGATGTCCCCACACTCCACATCAAATGGAGTTCATTAGCGTTTGAGGGAATCACGCAGCATCGGACTCATGCAGCGGGGAACCGCAGTGCATGTGGAGCGTGTGTGTGCGTGTCCATGTATGTGTGTGTTTCTGCATTCGTACATTTTGGTTTGCATTTTTTCTTGCATGTTTGTGTATGTGTGCCTTTGTGTGTGTGTGTGTGTGTGTGTGTGTGTGTGTGTGTGTGTGTGTGTGTGTGTGTGTGTGTGTGTGTGTGTGTGTGTGTGTGTGTGTGTGTGTGTGTGTTTGGGTGTGTGTGTGTGTGCCTTTGTGTGCGCGTGTGTGTGTGTGTATGTGTGTGTGTGATTGAGAGAGTTGGTGGGGCAGGGGCACTGCAGCACTGCCTTGTCTAATCATCTTGTCGTTCCCTAATGATAGGTCTGGTACCACAGCTACTGGGTGTGGCGCCCGAGAAGGCCATAAAGCTCACAGTAAGTCACAGCTTTAGTTAGGGGCAGAGCCACACACACACACACACACACACACACACACACACACACACACACACACACACACACACACACACACACACACACACACACACACACACACACACACACACACACACACACACACACACACACACACACACACAGAGAACCAAACATACCTTTAGTAGTAGTGCTCATTATCTGTCTATAAAAGCTCTTGATGAAAAGCAGTTAGTTAGCTAATGAAAGTCGTGGAACACTTTAATTAGGGAAATAACCCATATTTTTTTTTTATGATCCACAATGTATTTAAAAACCTTCTAAATGTGACGATGTTTGAGGATTAACCCATCGTTATCGCTCATCAAACGCTGACACCGATTAAACAAGATTAAAGTCCATTTGGCCATCGAAAGTAAAGTGAATTAATGTTAAAAAGAGTTAAACAATGGGGACACTCACTTTCCCTTTAGGCTTATATAAAACTATAACATAATTTAAATAAAGACGCAATCAATCCTTTGATTGCATCTTTATTTATTATTTGTTTTTTTGTCACATGAATAAATCATTTCAGAGCACTCTTTCTATTATTGGTGTTCGTGATAATTGTTTTACTATGTCCTCGTTTACCGTGCTTGCTTGTACAGGTGGACTACTTGTGAGGCAGGTGACCGACCTGGTCTGTGCTGGTGAATGATGTTGTTTGTTGTCTGCAGGTGAACGACTTTGTCCGCGGGAAGAACAGGCAGAAAGATGGAAGCGTCCCACTGAGGGCGGAGATCCTGGCCGGGGGATGTGTAGGTCTTTGTTATACTGGAGCCATCTGTGCGCCTAGTACTCACAAGCTAACACAAGCTAACTGGTACAAACTGCTATACACTTCACACCACACATCATTAGCCAGCACAAGCTTCTCAACAGTTAGAATGAGCTAACTAGTACAGACCTTGAATCGTGCAACACAAGCTAAGAAAGGCTAACACAAGTAGCCACAAGGAAACACAAGATACGACAGGCTTGAAACCCACCATGACAAGTTAGAACAAGTTACCACAAGCCAACCGGTACAAACAACTACACACACCTTGAATTCTGTAATTCTCTTGTCTTGTTAAACAATGCACCCAAACTGCGACGCCGGTAAAGTGTGATGGTTTTATAAACGTACGGTGGAACAGTGGGACATTTGTGGCGGTTGAACCACAAAAAGTAAGCCTTCTGTTTTCATTCCCCAGACCTTAGTTCGAGAAACAACGTTTTAATCTACTGATCTGCATTTTTTTTCCCTCCCTCAAATAATCCTAATTAGCCAAGTATAGAAAGGCAACCGCTTTCCGGCCTCAAAGTCTGCCGTGTATTTCCAACGGTGTAAAAAGCATTTTCCTCCCGTCAACATGACGAGTTCCAGGGTTGACTTGCTTTAAAAACCTCAGCACGCTCTCTTCCAAATCCCTCCTCTCCTCTTTCACCGCTGAGGGCCCGCCACGGTTTTGTCGCTAGAATAATGATTTACAGATATACATTACGGCCGCCGCATACCACCGCTAACTCTGTTTACCTGCTCTCTGAGGCCTGTCACTTTGGCAGTCGGAGCCGCCAAGCCCGGAATGCATGATCTGTTTTGAGGCCGTGTGAAAAACTATTTGTTGATAGAACGTGGCCGGATCAAACGGCAAACGAGACGGGGGCATCTACTGTACGTGTACACAAACATAGGCTGGCAGCGACACACACACACACACACACAAACACACACAGCACACACACACACACACACACACACACACACACACACACACACACACACACACACACACACACACACACACACACACAGGCCTACACAGAGGAGTGGGAGACTGACAGGGGCTGCTACCTGAGACATCCCCCCCCTGTCCCCCAAACCCACCCCACCCCCGCCTTCCATCCATTACCTGCTCGCCTCCCATCCTGGGTTTTGATCACTGAGCTGTCACAGACTACCTCTGTCACGCACACACACACACACACACACACACACACACACACACACACACACACACACACGCACACACACACACACACACAACACACACACACACCACACACACCACACGCACACACGCACACACACACAGATAGAGACACATCACTAAACTACATTCGCACAGTAGAGACTACTGCATGCATGCAAAGACATAGTGACAACATGCACAGATACGCACACACACAGACACACACAGACACACACACACACACACACATTTTCAAATATGCTCACAGAATCAGACACTTACGTATGGGTGCATTTTCAAACCCATGCACCCATACAGATAAACACACCAACATGCCAAACACACACACACACACACACACACACACACACACACACACACACACACACACACACACACACACACACACACACACACACACACACACACACACACACACACACACACACACAGATTCTCCTCTCTCATACATGCACACACACACACACACACACACACACACACACACACACACACACACACACACACACACACACACACACACACACACACACACACACACACACACACACACACACACACACACACACACAGGGCAGGTCTACCTGACCCAGCAGCCCTGGCCCTACTAAATGAAAGGAGGTCTTTCACTGCGGCCGTCTTTTGATGCCGATCACTAAAGAAGAGTATTTGGGAGTACACAAGTCATTATAAGTAGGACCACTCTGTGCACTCAGGCACACACAATTGACTCTGTTGGGGTTTTGGGAAAGAAGAACTTCTCCACATTTTCCTTTTTAAAGATCAATAGATCACGTGTCCAGTATTATATATGCAGACCGCAAGAGCAAACGTGAGGAGTGAGCGAGAGACCCGCACTCTTTTTTTTATGTACAAAATAATGAGCGATAGAGGATGAAAGAGAGAGGAAGTGTTGAAGAGCTAGAGAGAGCCAGTTTGATAAGGCGGAGCAATGCAGCGGCGGAAAGACGACGACGGCGTAAGGCGCGCTCAGGGACCGAAAGCACAGGCGGGGAAACGTACTGCTTCGTATGGGGTGTCAGACATAATGGCAGGCTCTATTTTATAGAGCCGGCAGCTCGCAGGCTCGTCTGCCAGGGTGGTGGAGTGATGTACAGAAGCAGGGGAGGAGTGGATGAGTGTGGGGCCGGGGGAGTGTGGATGGATGGATTTTTCCTCTTTTTCCTCCGTGGGCCGTCGTGACAGCTCCTTTCATCCTGGCTGAGGCACCGGTGTTACTGCTGGCACCACACTCTGCCGGCGTGCAGACACACACACACACACACACACACACACACACACACACACACACACACACACACACACACACACACACACACACACACACACACACACACACACACACACACACACACACACACACACACACACAGCACACACACACACACACACACACACACACACACACACACACACACACAACACACACACACACACACACACACACACACACAAACTCACACTCACACACACACTCACACTCACACACACACACATACACTCACACACACACATACATTCACACACATGCATACATATAAAGAAACACACTCACACAGAAATATACACACACACAATAATAAACATACACACAAACACAAATACAGAAACACACAGAAACATAGCCGCATGCACATGTAGAAACATAAATACACAAACACCCACATGCAGAAACACGTGCACACTCAAAAACACACACACACACACACAGACAGACAGACACACACACACTGCTGGCCATTTCCTCACACGCATAAACCCCCCCTCACACATGTGAAAACACACACACACACACACATACAGACACACTGCTTATCCCGTAAAGCACACTATGCAAGCACATACACATGCAAGCAGCCACACACACACACAGACCCAAACGTATGCATACACGCATAAAAACAATGCATACATACACTTATATACAAAAAAACATGCATTTACATGCTAAAATCCCGCTTACACAAAAACACACACCCACACGGAAAAACTATGGAATATATGCATACAGAAAGACACAAACACATGCGTGCACACGGCCGCACACACACAGAGAAACCCACACTTGTCCAACCTTGGTGAACCCTGTTTTAGACTCCAGCCACAGCACATGAAATCTGTTTATATCATTTGGGAGCTGCGAAAATGTGTTGGTTCGGGCCGCGGTGACACTTACAGCCCTGCTGTCTGCCAAGGAAAAAAGAGGGGGAGATCGAGAGGGAGAGAGAGAGAGGGGGAGAGAGAGAGAGAGAGAGAGAGAGAGAGAGAGAGAGAGAGAGAGAGAGAGAGAGAGAGGAGAGAGAGAGAGAGGAGAGAGAGAGAGAGAGAGAGAGAGAGAGAGAGAGAGAGAGAGAGAGAGAGAGAGAGAGAGAGAGAGAGGGAGGGAGAGAGAAAGGGGGAGAGAGAGAGAGGGGGGGGAGAGAGATAGAGAGGGAGAGAGGGAGATATAGAGAGTCTTGGTTGAGAGCTTTCCATCACAAACCTTTGATCTCAAAGCCATTTCTCTCTCTCTTTCCCTCTTCATCTGTGTCATGTGCCTTAACGATAGCTCTTTCTCTTTCATCCTACTATCTTGACTGTTGCTCACTGTCCTCTTCCTCATTCCTATCCCAGCCTCTTCCTGCTTCCTCCTTCCTCATCATTTCAAACTCACTTATTCATTTTGTGGCCTTTTTCTCAGCCTCTTTTCCTTCCTTTATGTTCGTCTTTCTCAGCTTCCCACTCCCTCAAAAAGCCATTGCTCAGCTGCAGAGAAGTCATTTAGTCAGAACGCCACGCTCCGTTAACATAGGCTGACCGGCTGCTTATCTGGCGGGTACTGGCCTGTGCTTTTTAGGACTTCAGGGCTGCACGGAAATACTCACCGGGCTATTGCTATGAAAAGAGGCGTATAGAGGGAAACATACGCTGGAAGCGAAGCCAGGGAGAACGGGAATCCTGTTGGCTTTTGCTATTTTGCACCAGCAATTACTATGTCAGGCTGTTTGCATCGTTAGATCTGAATGCCCTTTGTCATTAGTTATCACACTCAACGCAGTGGAAGGCTATGAAAACATTTGCAGGAGAATTTAACGCGTGTTCCCAACGTGCGACACGCCTGCTTAGCCGTTATTGCTGTCCAGGCATTCTGGGAAGTCAAACAAGAGTGTAAATGGTCATCAGTGGGTGGCTAATGTTTTTTTTGGGGCTATCGCTAATCTATTGCTGGGCCTTTGGATAAGTAAACCGTTGCCTTATGTGTTGGGTGGATTGTGTGCGTAAAAGTTGCTGACCATAAGTGAGTGAGGATTTGCGGCCCACACTTCTCAATCTCTACCTTGCTTACACCCACCGTACACACACACACACACTCACACACAGACAAACACAAACACAGACTTGCGTACACAGTGGAAAGGGTGGGTGCTGTGGGTTGGCATGCAGACGTGCACACAGGTAGACCAGCTGGCAGGTAGACAGGCTGGAAGAGAGAGAGAGAGAGAGAGAGAGGGCGGGCGTGCAAGGTGCTGTGTGGCGTGCTCAAGGTGCTGACTCCCAGGTTCCTTCAGTTCACCTCGCCTTGTAATTACCTGGGAATCATCACCGCCACCGAGACTGTCTCTGCGTAATCACCAGCCTCCACAGACCTGGTATCTCCCCTCTCTCTGTACCTCGCTATGTCTCTCTGTACCTCTCTCTCTGTATCTCTCCCCATACCTCCCTCTTTGTATCTTTCCCTTCCCTCTATACCTCTATCTGTCTGTCTATACATCCATTTCTGTATATCTCCTTCCTTCTATACCTCTATAAGTCTGTCAATGCATCTCTCTCTCGCTCTCCCTCTCTCTATCTCTCTCCCTCTCTCCCTGTCTCCCTGTCTCCCTCTCTCCCTGTCTCCCTGTCTCCCTGTCTCCTGTCTCCCTGTCTCCCTGTCTCTCCCTCTCCCTCTTGTCTTGACTCCTCACCGTTTCCCTCGGTCGCCCTCACGCTGTTTGTTTGTGCGTTTGTGAGGGACAGTTCCCAAGTGCAGTTGCATGGAGAATGCCTTCTGCCACTGCCGTGGATGTGCCATCAACGCTGTCATCTTCAATACGCCGTACTGTTTGTAGATGTTGCACAACGTGAGCAGTAACAGGGCCGACACAAAAAATATCAAAAACCAGAGCCAAAAGAAAACCCATAAATAGTTTGCTCTTTGCCATAACGGCTTTTGGTCAGCAGTTCTGCCACTATTCAAAGCCTTGTTTAGTCTGAACGGGAAAGCTAGGGCCCGTTCTGTTGTGATCTAAACGGCCCAGACACCTCAAATGAGTCCATTGTCACTCTCCCTCGTCTTTCTTTCTATCTTTTCCCTTTCCTGTACCCTTCCTTCCTGCGTCTGTCTGTCTCTCAAAATGTGGTAAAGCTCAAAAGTGGCCGTCATTAAAGGAGCCCACGATGCAGTTGGAGTGGAGTTTGGTGCCTTCCCATAAGCTGGAGGCAACAAGCACAATTCATCATTCATAGCAGCGCCCTCGAAGTGCGAGAGGGGGAGAGGAGAGAGAGAGAGAGAGAGAGAGAGAGAGAGAGAGAGAGAGAGAGAGAGAGAGAGAGAGAGAGAGAGAGAGAGAGAGAGGGAGAGGAGAGAGAGAGAGAGAGAGAGAGAGGGAGAGGAGAGAGAGAGAGAGAGAGAGAGAGAGAGGAGAGGGAGAGAGAGAGAGAGGAGAGAGAGAGAGGGGGGGGGGGGAGAGACAGAGAGAGAGAGAAACATCAACAAACAGACCAAAGCCTTTCTAAGACGGGAATGGCGCCATGGCAACCGATTGCTATCTAATTTTGATGTGCCGCGCCTGTAGCATGTAGCTATAGCAACGGCTAGCAACTGGAAAGAAGGAGAGCGAGACGAGAAGAGCGAGCGAGGGAGAGATAGAGTGTAAGGGAGAATATCAAAGTGAGGTAAACAGCGGAGGAATATACGTGAGATGCGGCCAAAGCCAATCATAGAGTGACGTGGGGGCAACAAGCACAAAATAAATGATTACAGAGGTGCACGCAGAAACAGTGGCAGCTGGCGTGCGAGTGTCACGTCTACACGGTCTCAGCGATGTTCGGCACCGCAGGGCGTTTGGCAGGATCACAACAGCGCTCCATGACAAGGCACTGTGAACCCTTTGTCACGCCACACCTCTGCTCTCCTCACCCTCGGAACACATGACCCGTCCGGACACGCTGCATGTTTTTTAAACTTTGCCTTAACAAGTGCAAGTGTTTTTTCTTTGTGTTGAGTGTGGTTTGGTGAGAGGTTGAAGAGAGAGAGAGAGAAAGAAGAGAGGAGGGGGGGAGAGGGGGGAGAGAGAGAGAGGGGGGGAGAGAGAGAGAGGGGGGGAGAGAGAAGAGAGAGCGGGGGGGGAGAGAAGAGAGTGACAGATAACGAGAGAAAGAAGAGATAAGGAGGGACAAGAAGTAGAGAGAGAGAGATAACGAGAGAGAGATAACGCGAGCCATGAGAGAGAGAGAGAGAGAGAGAGAGAGAGAGAGAGAGAGAGAGAGAGAGAGAGAGAGAGAGAGAGAGAGAGAGAGAGAGAGAGAGAGAGAGAGAGAGAGAGAGAGAGAGAGAGAGAGAGAGAGAGAGAGAGAGAGAGAGAGAGAGAGAGAGGGAGAGAGAGAGAGAGAGAGAGGGGGGAGAGCTATAACGAGAGCCTGCGGGCACAAGAAAGAGAGAAAGACAAACAGCTGACAGACTTCCCGGTAGCCCCCGTCCTCACCTCCTCCCTGCCGTGTTTGTTCTGCAGCTGGCTGCTGAGACGGCAGGCTGCTGCTGTCGAGTGATGTCATGTACCGCTATCAAAGCCGGCCCCTTCGTCTTATGGCCGATCTTGTCCGACTCCTAAGTCTTTGAGATCCTCCTGGGTCAGATGTGTTAAATGGGCGTGGACATTTATTGTGCGTGGTCCCAATGGTTTGGTCCCGTAGCCTCCTTTTTAGCCACTAATACCGGCTGAATTTGTTTTGCTTCCTCCTAACCAGTTGGTGTATACATTATGACTGAACATTACTTATACGGCTATATTAACAAATCATTTGCTAACACTGTGTGTGTTCTTTCGTGTGTGTGTCTGTGTGGGTTTATATGTATGTGTGCTTGTGCATGGTATGCTTGGATATGTGTGTGTGTGTGTGTGTGTGTGTGTGTGTGTGTGTGTGTGTGTGTGTGTGTGTGTGTGTGTGTGTGTGTGTGTGTGTGTGTGTGTGTGTTTTTGTGGGCGTGCATGTGTATTTGCATGTGTACATACATACGTAATTGTATGTGAGGGTGTGTGTGTGTGTGCGTGCATATATGTATTTATGCGTGTATGTGCATGCATATGTGAAATTATGCATGTGCGTGTGTACGTGTGTGTGTGTGTGTGTGTGTGCGTGTGTGCATGCATATGTGTATTGATGCTTGTGCATGTGTTTCTGTATTTGTGTGCACGCATATGCATGTGTGTGTGTGCGTGCTCCAGGCCGGGGGCTCCCAGGTCATCTTCACCAACCCCGTGGAGATCGTGAAGATCCGCCTGCAGGTGGCGGGGGAGATCACCACGGGCCCCCGGGTCAGTGCCGTCTCCGTCATCCGCGAGCTGGGCTTCCTGGGACTCTACAAGGTGAGCCGCACCCCCCCCTCTCCCCCGACTACGACCACCCTGGGCCCGGCCGGGGCTGTGATGGGATCTCCCTGAAGAGATATTTAATCAAACACACACACACACACACCCGGCTCCTTCTCCACCTGTGGCAGCAGGGAGGAGAACCATCCAGAACCTCAGATCTAGCAGAGGGCATAGCAGTGATGGACTCTGCCCCCATGAGTCCCCTTCCCTGAAGACAGGATGTGAGCCATGGCCCACACCACACTTTAAGATCACGTACAGTCAGCATAATGCATGTTTTTGATGAATTCAACCCACCAGTGCCATCCAGACTTGTAGCTTAGAAATGCACTATACGACTCAAATGTATCATTGTTATGATTAAAATGGTACACATTTCATCACTGCTGGTTCAAATGGGTGACCTACTATATCCTTTGCAATGCTTTGTCAACAGCCGCACAACTTCACCTCAATTAATTTGTACTAATTGCAGTTGCCCCTGAATCACATGCGTTTCTCTATCAGTTATTTGAGAATAACATATATTACCTCACCCTACGCGAGCTATCATTTGAATCAACAATGCCTGGATGTGGTGTTCTATTAGAGCAAAGGGGAAGGAATGAACTTATAAAATAAGGCTGTATTCAACTCTGATAGCCCTAATTGCTGTTTTGTAGCGTAGGAATGAGAATTACAGTGCATTACCCAAACATATCAGAATTGTATGATATTATATCCCACGTGTTGTAGAGCAAGTTACACAGAAGATCATAATAGGACTGAAGTGACCGATAAACACACTGAGCGCTACTGTGTTAGCGCTCCATATGAATACATTTTGTGTGGACTTGTGCTACATATTGTTCCTACCTTTCACATACACAAAAGAAATCCAAAAGAAAACTTTAGAAATGATTATTCCAAAACCAGCCTTTAGATATCAGAATAAAGAAGGAATGAATGAATCCATCATAAGTGCTTAATAATGCAATCATCAACTTGGTGGCTCAACTGGCACGACTGCAAAGACATGTTGGACAGCACTAAAATATATGTTAAAATGATTTTATTATTGATTGTTTCCATTATTAAGTATGAAGTCAGTTGTATTTACCTAGAGGCCCAATTGAACAGCCCACTGGTTATGTTTCATTTTTGTTACAGCCATGTTCAGATCTACCTGCTTACACTACCATTGGCTGTCCATACTTTTTTCTTCAGGTTGTGTAAAACAAATACTGGTCAAAACCGTTTTTTAGACTGAATGATTGTGGTCCTTTTGTGCCCCCTACAGGTTAGAAATCAAACAATGCCCCTTTAAGGCTAAATAGTCTGTCATTTAAGAGCATTAAATGCTTTAATCATATCTAAACTAGTATAAATGTGTGGGTGCATGCACAAGTTTGTGCGTACGTTCATGCGTCTATGTGTGCATGCATACACAAATGTGTGTGTGTGTCTGGTTTGGTTAATTTCAGAAAAAAAGAGCCATTCCATATTTGACTTTGGAGGTTTATGGCTGCATGGTTGGAAGTTTGTTATCCTGCTATCTGACCTTTTGAGTTCTTTTTGGATTGCTTGTTGGCCTGTTTGTGTTTTAGTGTCTCCTCCTTTTGTCTGCCGTCTAGCAGTTTTAAGAGCAGGTCAGGTACTTGCATGCAAACCGGCTTTCAACAAGGAATGCCAGATCCCGTCTCCCTCGGCCAGCCTGTCTGTCACACTGCTACCCTGCATCCATGTTTGTGTCCATATGTGTGTATTTGTGTATGTGTGTGTCTGTGTTTGTGTGTGTTTTACTTTTGTGCAAAAGTGAGCTACTTTGGGTATGCATTCAAACAAATGTCTCATGCCTGCATTCTGAGAATCGTGAGAAAACTGTTTCACCCTGCTGTGCTCTCCGTGAGACTCTATCCGCCCATGTGTGTGTGTTTGTGTGTGTGTGTGTGTGTGTGTGTGTGTGTGTGTGTGTGTGTGTGTGTGTGTGTGTGTGTGTGTGTGTGTGTGTGTATGTGTGTGTGTGTGTGTGTGTGTGTGTGTGTGTGCGTCTGTTATTTTGCGTTTGTGTGTGTGAATGTGTTTGCGTGCGTGTGCACTGGCATGCATGTGCACATCGCTGCACATATCCTTCGGCGTTCACCCGCCACGCTATGCACGGACGGGCGAGACAATGCGCATTGAGAACCGACGCCGCGGCAACGGTAGTCGGCGGGGAGGAGGAGGAGGAGGAGGTGGGGAGGTGGAGAAGGAGGAGACGAGCTCCAGCCTGCTAGCCCCAGACGGGCTGGCTCCGGAGGGGCTGCGCCCAGGCACAGAGCTACCTTTGTCAGGGTAATTATCCTGACGCTCGGCCTCCGCGGCTGGAGCTAGCGACTCGGCGCGGTGGCTAACGCACTAGCGCCACCAGTCGCAGCAGGGCAGAGGCTGTCACTGTGGGAACGGGAGCGCTATGTACATGGATCGCAGGTTGTCGTTAGGACGGCGTTCATGGAGACACAGGTGCATGTGAACTACATTTTGTGGCCGTTCGTTTGTAAAAAAAAGCACATCCACACACATACAAAGCTGGGTGGATATAGCTAAAAAATATGACAAAGATTGTAATTGTCTGTTTAAACAAGGTCAAGTAGATGTCTGAGAAGCTCTAAAGATCATTACATAACGTGTGTGTCGTGTCTATTAAAAATAAGCTAAATTAATACGTATCAATTCAACACATTCATTCGGTATTGTTCTGTCTTTTAGGATGGGAGACAGCAGTGAGGCGGGATCATTTTGTATTTTCTGCGGGATACATTATAAAATGTACACACACGTCATACATTCTAATGCCGTGGAGGTTCAGCACGTTATTTCCTTTAACACTGGCCCATGTTGTTAAGGCAGCAGACCCTTTTAGCCACTGCAGCGTACAGTGGCCACAGACCCATTAAGGCCCAATCCCATTTCTACCCCTTACCCCTTCCCCTTACCCCTCCCCCTTGTTTTGAAGGGGTAAGGGGAAGGGGTAAGGGGTAGGGGTAATGGGATTGGGCCTAAGTCATTAGGGGGCAGCTAGCAGGCCATCGAGCTCAGGGATGCCTGCAGGGAGATTGCGGACGCTCATAACCCAGAGCTCCAGTGTCAGTCTACAGTCAGGCGCGTACTGTGTACCGTTCACCTTAAACCAATGATGACCGCCCCCCCCCAGCCCCCCCCCCCCCCAGCGCTGAGACGCTCTAACAGTTACCTGTAGACCCCAAGGCCCCTCCGGCCAACACAGGAGTCCTTCTGTCCAGCTCCGATACTATCTCCCAGCTTTCAGCGAGCACTCTGGCCCCCCGAGCAGACCGCCAGACAGACACGCAGACACACATCAGGAGGCACAGACAGCCAAGAAGCGCTGGAGGAAAGAGCAGGAGGAAGAGAGAGACGGGGGATCTGACAGATACCTGTGTGTGTGTGATTATCTGTGTGTGTGTGTGTGTGTGTGCGTGTGTGTGTGTGTGTATGTGTGTGTTTGTGCGTAAATATGTATGTTTGTGTGTGTGTGTGTGTGTGTGTGTGTGTGTGTGTGTGTGTGTGCGCATGTATTTATGTGTGTGTATGTGTATCTATGTATTTATGTATTAGTGAGTGTGTGTGTGTGTATGTGTTTGTCTGGGTGTGTATGTATGTGTTTGCGTGCATGTGAGTGTGTGTGTGTGTGTGTATCAATGTATGCATGCATGCGTCGGTGTCTGTGCGTGTGCATGAGTGTGTGTGTGTGCGAGGAACCAGAGGATTATCCTCCAGTAGCTAAATGAGCCCTGTCCAAAAAAACCAAGCCGCGGCTCCTTCCCTTTAAGCGGCTCCTTCCCTTTAAGCGGCTCCTTCCCTTTAAGCGGCTCCTGTCGAGGGCTGTTACAGTATCGGCGGGGCTGGCTGTCCGCCAGAAGCCTGGCAGTCCAGGTGGAAACCCGAGAGCCTTGATGATATGGCTTTGTTTACACTGGCAGACGCAAGGAGCCATCTTCTCCTCCCCCCCCCCCCACCCTCCAGCACCACTCTACTTTTTTATTTTAACTCCCCTGTCTGGCGGTCTCTTCCTCCCCCCGCCCTCTTAATCTGCCTTTATACCTGGGCTGTCCCACCTGCTGTCAGGGTAGAGAGTTGTCAGGCGGAGACGCTGTGATTGTGTAGGGAGGTTGGGGGGTGGGGGTGGGGGTGGAGAAGGATGCAAGCCCACTGCTGAAAGGCTTTCCCCCGTTGGTCTGGTCCAATAGAAGCGCCCTGTTGTGGGAGACCGTTGTTCTGACGGTGTGTGCAGCCGTGCGTCAGAAAGTCAACCGTTCAAAAAAACGGTGGATCATCTTAACGCGGCGTCTTCATCCGTGAGGGGGCAGGGTTCAAACGGATGAATGGCTGATGACAAGCTAGTGATCCGTGTTGGCGGATGTTCCTGGGGTTTTTCCAGGGTCACCAAGAGTTCCACTCCTTCCTCCTACACTCATTGAAACGCCTCTCGTCCCACGCTGATTCAAACGGTTCAAAACATCCTCTTCCATTTCATCCCTCCCTGGATCCCTGAACCCCTCTCCCTCTCCCTGCAGGGTGCCAAGGCCTGCTTCCTGCGAGACATCCCCTTCTCGGCCATCTACTTCCCCTGCTACGCCCACCTCAAGACCCACTTCAGCCAGGAGGACGGCACCATCGGCCCGGCCAAGATGCTGCTGGCTGGGGCCCTGGCAGGTATGGTAACACACCCGCCACCGCCACCTCCACCACCATCACCTCCACCTCCTCGACCCCCTCCACCACCTCCACTACCACCACCACCTCCCCCACCACCTCCACCCCCACCTCCGCAACCTCCACCTCCTCCACCTCCCCCACCACCACCACCACCACCACCAAGGTAGTGGTATTGGAGATGATGGAGGTGGTGGTGGGGGCTTGCTACTCCAGTCCAATCAGGCCCAGGCACAGTCTCTGTACGCCCCCCCCCCCCCCCCCCCCCCCCCCAGAGGTTCTGTTGTACGCCTGTAGGACTGCTGGATCCCGGATCGAGGTCGGAGTGACAGCAGGCTGAAACAGGGTGACGTAGCCTCCTGTGTCAGTCCCGGTTATTTTTGTAATTACAAGAGGGGAGAAGCTTGGTCTGTACCCACAATGCACCGAGGCAGACGCCTGTTGACTCTGGTTAATTGGATTAGGGTGTCATCATTCTGTCATACACGCTTGTTTCTGGACATGATTAAAGGGGCAGCAGCACGAGCTTTCTTCTTTCTTTCTATCACGACAAAAACATGTGTAACGTCTGAACCATTTGATTGAAACCGCGTGTATTCATCAAAGCAGGGCAGGTCTCTCAATAAGGGCTGGCGGTGGCAGCGTGTGTCCAATGTGAGAGGCTAACCACCGCGTATAGGCTTGTGTGAAATGGAAAAATATTGTGGCGGTCGTCGTCGTGGAGCCCTGGACAACTGAGCCCGAGCCCGAGCGGCCACACAGTAGAAAATGTGTCCAGTAATCGCTATTTACCCAAGTCTTTATTATTACAATACCGCGCCCTGATTATCGAGGTAATCACACGCCACTCTTTATTTTTTTTTAATGGCGCAATATCTCGCCGTGTAAAACAGCCTTTTATTGCGTTTCTGTTTGACTGACTGGCTCCACTAGCGTCCACGTCCGTGCCTGCCGAGCCAAAGAACATAAAAACGACCCAAAGCTCCCAGACCCGGCCCCTGGTGAGGGCTCCCTCTCGAGGGGAAGGAGACTTCAACAATATCTCCTCTATGGGCCCTCCGGGCGCGGGGCTCCCTCTCTGCCCACCGCAAATACCAATTGATCACACGGCACACCTCCCGCGGCCGCTGGGTGTGGGTTTGATGTGGGGGGAGTGGGGGGGGGGTCTGAGTAAGGGGTCTTGAAGTGTAGCAGCAGAGCACGGGAGACCTCCAGTGTGTTTGAGGGGGGCCCCCGGGGGGCCCCAGCAGTGGTAGTAGTAGTAGCGGTGCTAGCAGCGGGGCCCCGGGGCCAGGAAGCCAGGGGACCGCTGCCTCCGACCGCAGGCTCCAAGGCGGTAGCGGCTAATTAGAGTGCTGCTGCGTGCTGATTGGATGGGGGGAATGTGCCCCACTACACACACACACACACACACACACATACTCCACTGCCATTACAGGGAAGCGCCTCTTACGTCTGCCAACCTTGCTGGCCGAAAGAGTTTCCAACAGTATTAAGTGTATTTATTATAGATACACGCACGCGCACACACACACACACACACACACACACACATGCACGCACCCACAACACACACACATATACAGTATTAGGCAAGGCGGCCATACATATGTCTGCATATGTACTTTAACATATGTGCCTGCGACTGTATGTGTGTGTGTGTATGTGGACAGCACACGCCTATGTGTGTGTGTGCATATACGTGCACATCAATGTGTGCGTATATGTGCACACCTTTGTGGTACAGTATGTCTGTGTATGTGTGTGGGGGTGTGTGTTAGTGTGTGTGTGTGTGTGTGTCTGTGTGGTGCGTGTGTAAGCTTGAGTAGGCTGGGGTGAGTTCTTTCCCTTCCCCCCCCCCGGCTGAGGGTATGATGTGAATCCTAGCACCGACTGTGTAATATGTGATCCGGAGACGGCTTCTGCATGAAAGAAAACAGGCCGATAATAAATGAACCCTGGTTCTCCGATTGCTAAGCTTTCGCGAGGCAGAGCGCTCGAACCGTCTAGCTGAAAAAAAGCCGGCCTGTTTGCTTAGCGTCCTCTGAGGTATATCGGCTTGCGCCCGCTTCTTCTCCTCGCGGCGGCGAGCGCGGGGCAACGTGGAAAAGTCATATAAATCCTGTCCTCCCTCCCGTTCCACTGGAGGTTTCTGGAAGCCACAAGACTGGCTGTCCCTGGCACACACACACACACCCACACACACACACACACACACACACACACACACACACACACACACACACACACCACAACACACAGTCCGCCGAGTCGACATTCAAATTCACCCCGGTGCTCCCTTTCATACTTATTTTTGGGGGTCCATTTCTCGTGCGTTTCTCGCTCCTTCCCAACATTTATCAGCCACTCACTCCTCGTGCCATGCTCATGGGTTATGGCGTTTTGACAATTAGTGCGTTGCACTTCAGCACAGGAAATTGAGTTACCACCGGGAGTTTTATACCGCGTTATTCGGCTCTGAAAACCCCCGTAGAGCCCCCAGAGAGGAGGCAAAGATCTGACTGTGTGGTGCTAGTCCATGTTGTTTTTATGGGGTAAGCGGTGTGGGGAAGATTTGAGGCGTTAATTAGTCGCTATTTCATATTACCGCTGTGTGCTACTGTGCTGTAATTGGGAAATTGTCTTAGAGATCGGATCGCTTTCGCTTCGAATCAGTCCAATTCAGTTGAGTCATTTTCGTGTTTTCTTCCTCCCATCTTTTCCGCCAACATTCGCTGAAAACGTCTTTATTTGCTCATTCAGACGTCAACTCTCATCCCCCGTGAACCTCTCCTGGCCTCGTCTCTCCAAACCTCTCCTCGCTCCTCTCCCCCTTTCCTCCCTCCTCTCTACTCCTCTCCTCCCTTCTGTCCTCCTCCCTCTGCTCCTTTTTCCTTCTCTTTCCTCCCCCCTCATGTCCTCTGCCCTCTCACCGTGCCTCCTCTCTCTCTCCCCATCCTTCCCCTCCTTCTGTCCCCTCTTCTAATCTCCCCCTTTTTCCCTTCTCCCTCAATCCTTCCTCTCCCCCCTTCCATCTTTTCTCCCACTCCTCTCCCCCAACTCTCCCCCCTCCCCACTTTCCTCTCCCTCCTCCCCTCCTCCCCTCCCTCCCCCTCCCCCTTCTCTCCCCTCTGAGTGCAGGTGGTCACTCCATCGTCGGGGGTCCGGGGGGGGGGGGGGGGGGGGGGGGCTGCGTGCTGCCTAACACTGAGTTGATCAGGCAGCTGAACGGCTCACTTTGCCGTCACCCGAAAAAAAAAGGAAAAATCCCCAAGAAGTCAGACTAAATGGTGGAGAGGGCCGGTGATGGTAATGGTCGAGCCATCGATGATTGAGCCCATTCATCGCTCAAGTGAGTGGAGTGGGGGGCCGCATTGTCCCACTCTTTTGTCAGCCAGTCCCTTACAGACAGACGCACACACACACATAAAGACACACACACACACACACACACACACACATACATATATATATATATATATATATATATATGTATGTGTGTGTGTGTGTGTGTGTGTGTGTCTTTATGTGTGTGTGTGCGTCTGTATATATATATATATATATATATATATACAAAGAAACGGGGTTGCAGCGCGTGTCTCTCTCTCATTACCGTTTATTGTCCGGCCCTTTCAAGCGGCTGGAGGAAAAAATGGAGGGAAGAGTGAGGAAAGAAAGGAGCGGGAGATTAAATAATGGCTCCGTGGGATTGGTTTAGGGTGAAGGAAATAAGAGCCGGTGCCCACTTGTAGACGAGAGCGTGTGTGTGTGTGTGTGTGGTGTGTGCGTGTGTGTGTGTGAGTGACTCAGCCCCGCGGCAGGGTGACCAAAGTATTAAATGTGATGGGTTTTAAAAGGAGGGGGGAAAATAGGAGGATTTATTTTTTTCATCCTCCCGCCAACCCTTCACTTTCAGGGGCAATTATGATCACATGCAAGAACTCAAGATCTCCAGTTAATTGATAATAGGGGAACCTGCTTGATTTCCAACACGCGTTCAAAAAAAATGGAGTGGGTGTCAAAGTGTCACCCCCCACCGCACTCTCCACCCCCTCCGTCCCCTCCGCAGGCATGCCGGCAGCCTCGCTGGTGACCCCCGCTGACGTGATCAAGACCAGGCTGCAGGTGGCTGCGCGCGCCGGCCAGACCACCTACAACGGCTTGACGGACTGCTTCTGGAAGATACTCCACGAGGAGGGACCCAGGGCCTTCTGGAAGGGGGCCGGAGGTACGCCCCGCCGGAGAGCACATCACCGTGTGTGTGTGTGTGTGTGTGTGTGTGTGTGTGTGTGTGTGTGTGTGTGTGTGTGTGTGTGTGTGTGTGTGTGTGTGTGTGTGTGTGTGTGTGTGTGTGTGTGTGTGTGTGTAGGGGGTTGAGGAAATGTATTCATGAGGTCTTGTTTCACTGTTTATGGACGGATCTCATGGAGATGAGTCTCTTATCTCAACCAAAATAGTGGTTGTCAGAAAACGACCCAAAGCACATTTAGCTGCCAGTCCCTACATGGTGTGTGGACGCTGACCCTCCACTTGCAAAGAAGCCTCCATTTTGGAAGCATTGTTTTCCTTGTCATTGTTTAGTAATATATCGTGAACTGATTAGTCTTATTGACGATATAAACAAGCCCTATAAGGAAATGATAGAATATGTTTTAGGCAACATTCTTTATTAGAAAAGAATTTCTATTGTTCATGGTAGTATATATAGAATATTCATATGAGTATATGAATATAGCACAGAAGGAGAGTAGGAGATTTCTCGTTTGAGATCCCCATTGCGATCATAAGAATAATGTTTCCCTGAGTTTGACCCTCCAGTCAACTTAAGTAGAAAGTTGGAAGGGCTTTTATTGGCACCGTGTTAACCGTTGCTGAACCTCTCCCTCTCTCTCTCCGTAGCGCGAGTCTTCCGCTCCTCGCCCCAGTTCGGGGTCACCCTGGTGACCTATGAACTCCTCCAGAGGTGGTTCTACGTGGACTTCGGAGGACAGTAAGTCCCCCCCCCGACCCCCTCTCGGCCCTCCCAGTGCGTCGGCCCTGTTTCCCCCCTCCTCATTTCAACCTCATTCTAACTGTTCCTACTGTTCGTCCAAACCGCAACCCCCCCCCCCAAAAAAAAAGAAGCGTTCAGAAACATTCAACCTATACCAGCATCACAAAAGGTCTTTGAGTCTTTTTGAAACGCAATGCATGCTGGTGTTAATCACAGAGACTCCACGGCAGTATGAATGTCCCCAGGTGGGCTGGGGTTCATTTAAGCCCAGCCACTCTTGACTGCTGTTCTCCCTGGGCTCTGCCAAAGAAAGAAATGCCGCAAGACCAAAAATAATTCCAGAGCACATCAGCTGACAGACTCAAGCCCTCGCTCCCAGTTCTGAATGTGAGGTTTCCCTTCTTTTTTTCACTCTCTTTTCTCCTTCTTTCCTTCCCTCTCTCTCCCTGTCTAGCGCGGCAGTGTCGCAGCCTGCGCTGTGATAGAGACGTAGATGCAGACAGAATCAATTTGACTTGTACATTTTTTTACTTTTCCCCCCTGCTTGCGCGACGACTGGAGCTCGTTTTCCCCCGCGTGGAAATAGGTGGTGCTCTCTTAGGAGGGAGGGGAATATTCCATGGCCTCCATCGCCCCAGAAGTTTGAGAAGGAGCCGATGAAGGGTGGATGTGGAGGATTTCAAACTCTATTGCATTTTAAGAGGAAAGAGGAAGAAGGAAATATGATAGAGAGAGAGAGAGAGAGAGAGAGAGAGAGAGAGAGAGAGAGAGAGAGAGAGAGAGAGAGAGAGAGAGAGAGAGAGAGAGAGAGGAGAGAGAGAGAGAGAGAGAGAGAGAGAGAGAGAGAGAGAGAGAGAGAGAGAGAGAGAGAGAGAGAGAGAGAGAGAGAGAGAGAGAGAGAGAGAGAGAGAGAGAGAGAGAGAGAGGGACAGAGAGAGAGACAGGGAGAGAGGGACAGAGAGAGAGAGAGAGACAGGGAGAGAGGGAGAGAGAGAGAGAGAGAGAGAGAGAGGGACAGAGAGGAACATGGAGAGATCTAGAGAAGAGGACAGAGAGAGAGGGAGAGGACAGAGGAGAGAGAGAGAGAGAGAGGGAGAGGAAGAGGGAGAGGAAGAAGAGAGAGAGAGAGAGAGAGGAAGAGAGAGAGAGGGAGAGGGACAGAGAGAGAGGGAGAGGGACAGAGAGAGAGAGAGAGAGAGAGAGAGGGAGAGAGAGAGAGAGAGAGAGAGAGAGAGAGAGAGAGAGAGAGAGAGAGAGAGAGAGAGAGAGAGAGAAAAATAAGGAATAAAAGGACAGCAAGAAATAAGGATAATCTAGAGAATATACATATATATGCATATATATATGCATATATATATATATATATATATATATACATATATATACATAATATATATATATATATATATACATATACATATACATATACATATATATATATATATATACATATATATATATATATATATGTATATTCCTTGGATAGGAAAAAATGTCAAAGGATGCTTCATTTTAGGAGGAAGAACAAAAAAGTATGAAAGAAAGATAGAAAAGAGAGAATAGAGAATGTATATACGGTATATATATTTATACACACACGCCCCCTACACCATCCACCCACCCACCCCTCGCCGCTCAGCATGAAACCAAATCAGTTACAGATCCCCTGAATATGGCGTGTGGTTTGAACCGTGCTCCCGGGCTGTGTGTGAGACGGAGAGCGCCCCCCCCCTGCTCCATGACGGTCCCGAGTGCTGTATCCATTCAGTTTTGTCGTCACAGGCCAACGTTTCATATTTGATGAGGCTTGTTTTGGTTTGCTGAGGCACATTGTGTTATTAAATGTACTTGCTATGCTATTGCACACACGCTATTCCTATTTAGAATTATATTAGCTATTTAGGGGTGCTTTTAACTATTCCAAGCCTTGTTCTGCCTGTCATTTGCCGTATCTCACGTTCTTTCACACCCAATTCTCTTAATTTCCATTTGTTCTCTCCCTCTTACTCCTACTCCACTCTCTCACCCCCCCTCACCTCACCCTTACTCTCTTCCTCTCTCTGGTTTGTCTCTGGCTCTCTGGCTGTGGTCTCTCCCTCTCCCTCCCTCTCTGTGGCTCTGGTGTGTGTGTGTGTGTGTGTTTGTCTCTCTCTCTCTCTCTCTCGCCCTCCCTCCTCCACCACCACAGAAAGCCATCTGGCTCGGAGCCCACCCCCAAGTCTCGGATCAGCCTGCCGGCGCCCAGCCCCGACCACATCGGGGGCTTCAGGTTGGCCGTGGCCACGTTCGCTGGCGTCGACAGCAAGTTCGGACTCCACCTCCCGCGCTACGACGCGCGCGCACAGGCCCCGCCCCCCGGCAGCAAGCCGGGGGTGGCTCCTTCTGCGTGAGACACGTGCAAACACACACACGTGCACGCACACACGCAAGCATGCACCGACTCATTCACTCACTCAACCACACACACACACTAGGGTTTGTAAACATTTAATAACGTATTCCTCTTTTGGTTGATTAAAGAAGTTCCTGTTTAGTAGTGTACATGCAACCATGTTGGTTAAGCTAGCTGTTTACTACTTACTGGAAGTTATCTTGATGGTAGGACTGCTGTGCAGTGTTTGTTTATACTTGTCCGTCGCTAAGGACTGTAGTGCAGTTTTGTGTCTCTATAGAGGGGCTATTGCACAGCACCAGAGCTAGTTATAACATAGTTTAAAGCTATTACTATAATCTATTACATTAGAGGTGAATGTTTTCCTTTCCTCTTGTCTGTGATTCGACAGCTGTAGTGGGTGTCAAAGGGTCTTATATAATCGTCACTTTATGTTTTAAAAGAATACCCTTCTCATGCGGTCACATAGTTTACGTTAAATTAAAATTGGTCAGGAAGTCATCCAGCACAGACGTATCCCAATCAATTCCACTGATATCTGAGGAATCAGAATCCTATGTCGTCATCACTGCCGCTGATTATGTCAAATGAACTGCTGATTCCAAACAGAAAGCTATCCGATCAACACAGTTGAATGTCCAAGAATGTAAAGCATATGTATAGTTTGGTTGTTTGTGAAGGTGCTCAGAGACGATGTACAGAAGTCTACTTGAAAAGGCCGCACCAACATGTGTTCTGTGGTAGGGGGGGTCCCACTGGCTGTGTATATATCAAGTGTGTGCTGTCGAGAGAACGTAGAACGTGCATAAGGTGTGTTACAATACTTGTGCCTTACTGTATGTATGGCAGCAATGAGTAAAGATAAACTTAGCTAAATAACAACCGTCTCTTTCGTTTTTTGTTTTTATCCAGAGGTTGATTCAAATGGTTTCGGGATTTAAAACAACAAGCCCACGACAGGATACAGAGCCTGAGGTTGTTCTTACGCAAAGCTTTAATGACAAACAGAAAGTACATGTACAGTACACCGTGTTTATTCACCAGCACCGAGGAGATAGGGTCATGTACCTCTCGGGTCACTGAGAGCTCTGGCTGTGTGGAACAGGACTCAGACACCGAGCGGTCCTTTATTAAAGAGAGCCAGTAGTCAACAAACAGGCCCCCCGAGACCACTTATCACTGATCTGGATCCCACACACTCTGCCCTCCATGCAGCCGCCGTACACAGAGACCAAACACTAACAAACTAATATCTTTTTCTCTGTAAACAATATTCAACAGTTTAATATTTACTCACGCACGTTTTGCTGTGATTGTTGTTTTTGTTGACATTTACAGTTGTGCAAAGCATTGTCGTACAATACACTTAGGTTTATAAGGCTATAAGAGATTTTTTTTGTTGTTGAGTATTTTGCTGATTTACCACAAACACTGTTGGTAACTGGAAATAAATAGGAGAGGGTTGACACAGGCACGTCAGCACGCTGTGCCTCACAATAAATAGTGCACGGTGGACAACTCATCGTCACAACCTTTTCAGTACGTTACGTTAAAACAATAGTTTTGCGGTTCCTGAATTGCTACCTCAAACCGCCTAGGAAATAAAAGGAGTCCTCGTGTGCGGACCGGAACAGTCTAACAACCCCGCCCCCCCTCCCCCCTCCCCCTATGAGGCCAGCTCCGGGGGGCCCTCCTCCTCGCAATCCGCCCGGTTGGCTCGGATCTCCATCAGGGTGCGGGCAAAACGAGCCCAGTCATCGCTATGGGCGACCGACAGCTGGGGACACACAAGCAAACAAAACATCAAAACAACAAAACATCAACACAGGTTGGAGGGTGAGGAGGAGGAGGGGGGGGGGGGAGGAAGGAGTGCAGGGAGGAAACATGGCTAAGCGCTGCTCGCTAACACGTGTTTTGGCTAGCTTCTCGCGTCACCAAACTCCTAGCCTAACACGGCCTTCGCCTGGTTGTGTTTATGTGTCTTTTAGAAACCCAAAGAGGACGAGGAACACCGTGAGAAAGGCCTGGGATGAGGCGAGACCCCCATCTTATAAAATGATGCGTCTACTGCGTATAAGTCTACTGCCAATGACTTCAATTGGCTCTTCTGGAATTTTTTTTGGCTCTTTCTTCAGATTTTTGTACATCTTGACAACGTTAAACATACGATTCCAACGCCTCGCGTTCAGGGCGGGGAGTTGTTCATCTTGGCTCGGTGCGGGCGCGTATGTGTGAGTGTGCGTGCGTGCTTGTGTGTGTGTCGTCCTTGACCACAGAAATGTGATGCATTCCCCTTGAGCGGTGGGTCTGCTGTGTTCCCCCTGTCAGGGCCCTGTGCCGTGGCAGCAGCCAGTATTAGCACCCTCGAAGGTAGCTGGTGGTGGCTGGTTTTGGGGGTGGTGGTGGAGGGGGTGGGTGTGGGTGACGGTGGGGGGCGGTGGCTGCCACCCAAGCTGCGACCGCTCTGGGGACCAGGCTGTAATTAAAACAGGAACAGGGAGGAGGAGGAGGAAAGAGGAGGCGGCTGTTTGACAACCCCAGCCCCACCCTGCTCGCCGGGAGGGCCTGGCACAGCGGGGGGGGGGACTCTACATTCATCACTTTTAATTTGATGCTTTATTTCAGCCTCTCTGAGTACGGGGTTACCAACAGACACAGTGGGGCGCGTAGTTAGCGCCTATTTCGAGGAAACAACTGAATTTTCCCCTTGAATCTTCTCCTCTCAATCATCGCAGCATTGCAGCTTACCGTTGCTGTTCCTCCTCTCCTCCACCAGATTTCTCTCTCTCTCTCTCTCTCTCTCTCTCTCTCTCTCTCTCTCTCTCTCTCTCTCTCTCTCTCTCTCTCTCTCTCTCTCCCCCTCTCTCTCTCTCTCTCTCCTCTCTCCCTCTCTCTCTCTCTCTCTCCTCTCTCTCTCTCTCCCTCTCTCTCTCCCTCTCCCCTCCCTCTCCCTCTCCCTCTCTCTCTCTCTCTCTCTCCCCCCCTCTGTCTCTCTCTCGCCCGCTGTACCACACAGCAGAGCTTCTATATTTAGCCTATAGGCTAAGCTATGGTTCCAAAACACAGGGCTCACAACCAGGGCCCAAGGAGGAGCCTCGAGTCCAGGGGCGCAGCCGGGGTGGCTGCCCGCTCTGCGGCGGTGCTGGTGGTGGTGGTGGAGGAGTCACACTGGGCCGTTTAAAAGAGCAGGGAAAATATCAAGCCCAAACATCAATGCTTAGGCCCGACTGTTGAGGGGTAGGGGGGAGGGGGGGGGAGTGATCGAAATGCTCCAGAGTCCTCAAACGGGTCATGGTGGCGCATGTGGAGGTTTGACTGCGGAACGTGCTTTACGCTTGAATATTGGATGTGTACATTTACATTTACATTTAGGGCCTTTAGCAGACACTTTATCCACAGCGACTTACAATAAGTAGGCCTACATTTGTCAGAAGAAAGAGAAACAATATATCGCTGTTGGTGGAGTAAGGATGTAACCAACAATAGTTAGGTTAGCCCATTCCCCGTTGACAACAAAGCTAGGGTCGGCTATATTTATCACAGATCGACACAGTTCCCCCGGAAACCCGCACCTCTCCGGCGTCGTAGATCCAGACGCGTCCCTCCGAGTCGCCCACAGCAACCTCCTTCCCCCCTGACGACCAGCGGACCCTGTTGAGGGCCGACGCCCCCTCCACGGTGACACTCGCGGTGGGCACCTATAAATAGAAGAGAGGGATGGAAATACACTGAGAGTACACAACAGAGCAGACAAAGCTACGGGTTCGCCAATGGAAAAATCAAACATCTCGGTGTGTGTTTTTCAAACCGGGGGCCCTTGTCACAAGTCCAAGACGGACTCAGGCTAATGGAGCAGAACCTAGCTCCCAGATCAGGATGGTTCCCAGGCAACCAACGGCGGGGTTACGTGGCTGGGAGTTAAAACAGCAGTGGGAGTTTTTTTTTGTTTTAATGAAGCACATAAAATCTTCATAGGACTGGCCCATTAAAAAACACAAACAATGGCGTCTCGCCTGCGGGCTAAACAAGCACAGGGTTTAAAGTATGCATCGCGGGGGGAAAAAAAAAGCTCTTTTGGTTCACAAATATTTGTAATACAGATCCTACCATCTCCCAACAGCAAACCCACCCTCCTGCTGGAGTCATTCTGGGTCAGGGGGGAACGGACGGTACTCAAAGCAAAAGGCCAAACGCTGTCTTTACCTTTCCAAAACCATACAAACAAATCAAGAATACTTTTAACTCCTCGGGCGTACACATTAAAGTCAAGTCTCAAAGGCTGTCCAACTCACAGCGTTCTTGCACATCTGGACCACGGAGGGGCTGAGCACACAGCGCTCGCTGACAGGGACGGCCCACCGGAAGCACGTTTCTCTGAGGAAACCCACTTCCTCAGAAACGTTTGAACCCACGTCCCCTGACCGCCGGTGACGGTCGGAGGCTGACGGCGCGGCACGTCACCGGCGGAGGACAGAAGCCCCTTGGCACGGCGTCAGCCAACAGGAGGGACCCCCACACACACGAGGCTGAGCTGAGCCCTCATCACGGGCTGGCTGCCATTACCCACGCTAGCTCCTACCGCTCTGCCCGAGTGCATCTGAACCCAGCGCTCCAAATTGGCTGTGTGTGTGTGTGTGTGTATAGAGGGGGGCGGGGGTGGGGGGAAATGAGAACCAGGCGCGCCTTGCTGCTCTGCTCGTCTAATGCTGTTATACGTATGTTTTTAATATGATCGCAACAATGGAAGTCTGTGGCTACAAGATTAACTGTGTGTGAATGCGCACATGTGAGGTTTGTGTGTGTCTATGTGTCTGTGTGTGTGTGTGTGTGTGTGTGCACGTGCTTGTGTGTGCGTATGTGTGTGCGTATGTGTGTGCGTGCGTGGGGGCGGCGTGTGTCTGGTCGACCGTTGCTCTTAATGCACATTGTTAGCTGGAGTGAGCCTGTGGATAATGAACTCTTCCTCTTGTCTGTGAAAGGGCTGCTGTTGAGTCGGGCCCTGGGAAACACGGCCCCGTCGGAACACACACTCACACCAGTGTTCCTACCAATCACATGACGGCCCACGGGTCACCTGACTGGATTTGTTACGATGACATGGGCTTCTGCCTCATGTCGCGGACTATAGCACCCATGCGCTATGGAGAGGAGAGGTGCCACGAGGCAGAATGTTGGGGGCAGAACGTGGTCTCCATGGAGACGGAGAGGTTGGCGAGCGAGGAGAAGCGATCTTTCAGCCCCGGATTCTACCTGGGCGGTTTAGGGTCTGCCGCCGCACACGCATACACACCTATGCGCGCACACACACACACACACACACACACACACACACACACACACACACACACACACACACACACACACACACACACACACACACACACACACTCACATACGCATACACACTCATACACGCACACAAACACCCCTTATAAACAGGATGTTGACACAACTTTATAATAGCTTTCGACAGCCTAGCACCACTTATTAATTGTACACATAGCGTAAAGCTGGGAGTTAAAGTGTTATTCCTGGTATCCTAGCCAACGTATTTACTTAATTCCAGCATCAATTAGCAGCAGGGCAGACATGATGCCATGCATCCAGTGCCCGGAGAATCAAAGCCAAGGAAACGCGCCGACGGTGATGTATTGAAGGGCCCTGGGGGGAGGCAGTGAGGGGGGGGGGGGGGCGTGTGTGGGCGTGGCGGGAAACTGGATGGTGGCGGGCGGCGTAGCATGGGTGGGAGTCACAAGTGTCACCCCAGGGTGATTTAGAGACAGGGCTGGGGGGCTAGGGATTGGGGAAGGGGCGAGTGACACCGACGCCCACAGAGGAATCTTCAGAGTGTGTGTGTGTGTGTGTGTGTGTGTGTGTGTGTGTGTGTGTGTGTGTGTGTGTGTGTGTGTGTGTGTGTGTGTGTGTGTGTGTGTGAGAGATGGGTGGGGTAGAGGGGGGTGGTTTTCTTGGAAGGGGAAGGGTGGGTTGTTTGGTCGCGTGGTTTGGGCGGGCATCCAGCTACAGTATGGGCCTTGAGAACCCCATACGCAAACACACACACACACACACACACACACACACACACACACACACACACACACACACACACACACACACACACACACACACACACACACACACAGGAACGGCCCCTCACAGGCAAACACACACGCCCAGACACATGCACACACACACACATACACCAACACACAGACATACACACGCTCCCACACATGCACAAACTCGCGGCCACACACACACACACACACACACACACACACACACACACACACACACACACACACACACACACACACACACACACACACACACACACACACACACACACAGACGCATGCAGGCATGACCCCACCCTTTGTCTGATCAAACAAAAATGTACTGACCACAGATACACACACATGTTTACGCCCACACCCACACACACCCACCTCGGTGTCGTTGTTGAGGTTCCAGAGGTCCAGGCGACCCATCCCGTCCACGGCGGCGAACACCGCAGGGTGCACCGGGGACCACATGACATCATAGACGTAGTCGGCGTTGTCCTCAAACGAGTACAGAGGCTTGTTGTGCTGCGGGAGGAGAGGGGGGGACGGGACGTAAAGAGGAGAGGACACACACACACACACACGGTCCCCCGGCGTGGGTTTACGTTCATGTGTAAGTGACGAGGGGGGATAATGAGAGAGCAGCGCCATGGATGGTGGCGTGAGGAGACATCTTGTTTGGCTGTTTGTAGGGAGGGAGGGAGGGAGGGAGGGAGAGAGGGGAGGAGAGGGAGGAGACAGAGAGGGAGGAGGGAGAGAGGAGGAGAGAGGAGAGAGAGAGAGAGAGAGGGAGAGAGGAGAGAGAGAGAGAGAGGTGCGGGGAGGGGAGAGAGAGAGAGGGAAGAGAGAGAGAGAGGGAGAGAGAGAGAGAGGAGAGGGAGGAGAGAGGGGGACAGAGAGGAGAGAGGAAGAGAGAGAGAGAGAGAGAGAGGAAGAGAGGAGGGTGGGGGGGAAGAGAGAGAGAGAGAGGGAGAGAAGAGAAGAGAGGGGAGAGAAGGGGAGAGGGGGGACGAGGAGAGAGAGAATGCAAAAGAAAACCAAGGTGGCGCCAATCAAGCAGATATGAAATGTAATTGAGTGAGTGTGTGTTTGTTTGTATGTTTGTATGCTTGTCTGTCTACATCGGAGTCCACACCAGACAGATGGGGAGCTTTGAGGAGAAAAGAGGATAATGGATAGATAAAGAGACAGGCGGACAGCAAGGTGACAGGCAGGCAGAGAGACAGTCGTGCTGAGAGAGGCAGGCTGAAAAGCAGTCAGAGAAACAGACAGGAAGACACACAGACAGGCATTGCGACAGACAGCTAGAGAGACTGGCAGGCAGAGAGACAGGCAGAGAGATAGACAGGCACACAGGCAGCCAGAC
>OLKM01000078.1:255540-270540 GCA_900291075.1 Melanogrammus aeglefinus
ACACACACACACACAGACACACGCACACACGCGCGCAAACACATATAGACACACACACACTCAAACACACATACACACACAAACATCCACATACACTCCCACACACACACACACACACTCAAACACACATACACACACAAACATACATATACACACACACACACACACACACACACGAGAACAAAGCAATAAGAGAAGTGAATTGATCCCGATGTCTAACTTCCTCTATAGCTTGTGTGTTTCTACGGGTGTTCCAGGAGAGGTTTGTGAGTGTGTGAGGCGGTGTAGGGGTGTGTGAGGCGGTGTAGGGGTGTGAGAGGCGGTGTAGGGGTGTGTGAGGCGGTGTAGGGGTGTGTGAGGCGGTGTAGGGGTGTGTGAGGCGGTGTAGGGGTGTGTGAGGCGGTGTAGGGGTGTGTGTGTGTGCTACCTGCGGCTGGGAGAGCATGTCCAGACTCCAGGAACACATCCGGCCGTCTGTGGACACCGTGATCAGGTTGTTGGCATTCTGGGTGCCCACCACGTTCACGCAGTACACCGGGTGCTGACACACACAATAACACACACACACACACACACACACACAATAACACACAATGCAATCATCACCCCGCAGTAACGCGAGGCGCGTTCACGTACACAATGATAAGCAGAAGAGGGGCTGGTGCACCTGCATTGTGAACGTGTCGTGTTGATGTGTTATTCATGAGGCGTTGTAATGAGCCCTGGGATGATCATCTTGATTGTTTTTCTGATCGCTGAGCGCGTATCCTGATGATTTGCGCGGCAAAACTAGTTCACCCAACTTCTCCCCTCGCCCCAGACTGAGGCAGAAACCCTGGAGAGATTATTGAGACGTCGCAAACATCTGCAATGCGATTCTACAAAAAAAAACAGACGTATAGCAGGAACAATCCGGTGTGGACTGGTGGGACCTGACCCGGGGTCTAAAGGAGGTGCTTTGATGAATGGCTTTACACTAGCGCTCACAACCATCCCACCGCTGATCGGTGGGCTGCCCCCGCCCGTCTCCAGGGTGGGTCGGCACTGACACAAACAGGACCCCCCCCCCTGTGCGTAGAGGCTGGGGCCTTGCCTTTCCTAGGGCTGGCCACATGTCTGTTTGCAGCGGGGCCCCTTTAAGGTGACTCTTGGGGACAGGGGCCGCTGGGTAAATCCACAGGAGTGTGTGAAACCATTATGTCATTACTGGGCTCTAATTGATTTGTCCACCGGGCCCCACAGAGGCCGCTTTGAGCCCGGAGGCTGCAGGCTGGCTGGCTAGCTGGCTGGCTGGCTGGCTGGCTAGCTTGCTGGCTGGCTTGCCGACTGTCCAACTGGCTGTGGGGAGCTTGAGCCCCACATATTTAACATTTCGAATCAATTTAGATTTTTTCGGTCTGCGATTCAAAAACAGTACATCGTAGCTTATCTTCCGATATATACAGTATATACTCTGATAGGATATGTTGCTTTAGCCTGGAGACCATCCTGATCACAGACCACACTGTTTCAGTTTGACAATTTCAGCGGCCTACTTGCCTTGATTGACGAGTCCTTGGGCCAATCAGCATAACAAAACATGTGAGGCCATGACTGTGGGCTGTTACATGAATACACCGGATAACGGCGAAAATGTATCTCACGCCAAGAAACTCTGCTAGAGCGTACTCTCTTGGGGGTGGGGGTGCGGCCCTTACGGTGTGAGCCGCGGCAGACAGGGGCGATCTCTGGACGGGGGTGCGGCGGTGACTCCGGTTGTCCCACAGGATGATCTGTCCCGAGTACGTCCCCCCCACCAGCAGGTTGGGGTGGAACCTGGCGAAGCCCACCGACACCACCGGCGACTGGGGGAGGGAGGGAGAGGAAGAGGGTTAGGGGAGAGGGAGAGGGGGAGAGAGAGAGAGAGAGGGAGAGAGGTAGAGAGAGAGAGTAGAGAGAGAGAGAGAGAGACAGAGAGAGAGACAGAGACAGAGAGAGAGACAGAGAGAGAGACAGAGAGAGAGAGAAGAGAGAGAGACAGAGAGACAGAGAGAGAGAGAGAGAGAGAGAGAGAGAGAGAGAGAGAGAGAGAGAGAGAGAGAGAGAGAGAGAGAGAGAGAGATAGAGAGGGAGAGAGAGAGAGACATCTAGGCCCAATCCCAAAGTCCGGACTCACAGTCTCACAGACTTTGCTGCGCCTTCTCGCGAAATTAGTAAGGCTTTAGGGCTGTCCCATTGTTGAATTCCAAAGGGCGTGAGGGTTGAAGTCCACACTTACCGAGCCCTTTCCGTGAGAGAGAGAGAGAGAGAGAGAGAGAGAGAGAGAGAGAGAGAGATAGAGAGGGAGAGAGAGAGAGACATCTAGGCCCAATCCCAAAGTCCGGACTCACAGTCTCACAGACTTTGCTGCGCCTTCTCGCGAAATTAGTAAGGCTTTAGGGCTGTCCCATTGTTGAATTCCAAAGGGCGTGAGGGTTTGAGTCCACACTTACCGAGCCCTTTCCGTGAGGCATCATCAGTTCACTTCACCTAAGGGAATTACCCACAGTTCAAAGCGTTGCGAAATAAACCGCGGCAAGTGTCGGCAACACTTAATGACGTCGGCACGTCATTAAACGTTGCCAAGGTAACGTGCTCTCGTGAAGTGCTGTCCCAATCCCATATATACCTATCTGAGCCCATGTGGCCACACACACTCACTGACTTAAGTTCATTAGCACCTGAGATCCATTAAGTCTGTGATTCCTTAGTCCTTGGGGCTGACTTTGGGATTTGGCCAGAGAGAGACAGACGGAAAAACGGGGAGGGAGAGAGGGACAGAGAGAAAGAGAAAGAGACAGAGAGACACACAGCGGGAGAGAGCATTACTGTGTGCTTCTGTGGTCACACTGGGAGAACAGGGGGAGGTTGGCTGGATTCTTCTTACAGTAAAAACTTGAATGAAGGAGGAGGAGGAGGAGAGGAGGAGAGGCCTGACAAAGACAGACAGGGCTCTGAGAATAGCAACCGAATGCTGGAAGGGAACTGGGAAGATGAAAATAGCGGACGTCGAGAAACCCCAAAAAAGACAAACCGACCAGAAAGAAGGAGTAAAAAAGGGAAGGGAAGAGGGTGGGGGGGGAGGAGAAAGGATATAAACAGATACGCGGAGCGGTTGGTAACGCTAGACCGAGCATGAGGGAGCGAGTGATCAAGGCTGAGGTTCGTGATGGGTGGCGAGGAGGAGGAAGGAGGAGGAGGAGGAGGAGGAGGAGGAGGAGGAGGAGGAGGAGGAGGAGGAGGAGGAGGACGTCGGAGGGGCCCGAGATGAGTCCTCCGATGGGGGGTGGCGGGGGCTTCGCTGAGGGTCCTGCTCTCCGGACAACGGGATCGAGGAGTGACGATCGGGGTCCCGTTGGCGGGGGAGACACAAAGGGGGGAATTGTAGTCCCCGTCTCCCTCTCTGTCTCTCTCTGACGTTCCATCTCTCCCTCTCCCTCCCTCTCTCTCTCTCTCCCCCTCTCTCCCCCTCCCTCTCTCCCCCTCTCTCTCTCTCTCTCTCTCTCTCTCTCTCTCTCTCCTCTCTCTCTCTCTCTCTCTCTCTCTCTCTCTCTCTCTCTCTCTCTCTCTCTCTCTCTCTCTCCCCCTGCCAGCCGTTTCGTATTACCACACGAAAAAAAAGACGAAAAACCGCCAGCAGCCACTGGAGCGCTCAGTGCAGCCTCCATCAGGACAAGAGCACCCTTGAACCGACCACCCCGCACAGCCTCCCCCCCCCCGCAAACCACTGCTCCCACTCCCCCCCCCCCCCCCCCCATACCTCAAAGCGGGCCCCGCCCCCCCGTCCCGTGCCCTGTTGGTGCGCTGACCCACACGGACTCATCTAGAATAAACAGGGCCACAGAACAGGAGAGAGACGCTGTGAAGCACAGTGAGAGGTAACAGGGAGCCCTGCAGCGTGTGAGTGCACGGGCACTCGGGTCCCCTGAGCAGGAGGCCTTTCCCTTACCTCCTCGTGAAGGGGAACCTCCTACATGAGCCTTCTGGTGAACCATGAACCCTCCTCCTCCTAACGCACTATATGGGTATAAATGAATGCATTCATTCATTTGTACATGGATAGAGATGCTTGATATCAGACAAACTCATTAACATTAACCCAATTAAAGCGTTACATTTTACGCTGTGACAGATGCCCCTGACCCGCTGAACCCCCACGAGCCCACAGCACCCTAACCCCCAGCCTACTCATTCAACGCCCGGTTCATTTCAGAGAAGAGAAACATTGCACACCCCCCCCTCTCTCTCTCTCTGGTTTTCTCTCTATCTGAATGTCTTTCGCTCTCGCGCTCTCCCACTCTCTCTTTCTCTGCTCTGAGGGGTAGAATGTTGTAATGTGTCAGGAAAACCACACTTTAAGTTATTTTGACAAATCTGTGTCCCTGGGGTTAATTACAGTTTAAGAATTACTTTTTAACGTTTGACCAGTCAGACCATGCTCAAAATACAAATTGGTTCTCTTTCAATGTATTGATTGTGTGTGACAGTATTGTGAATGGTTAAATACTGCTTCCAGCGAATGGGTTTGGCATGTGTAATGTTTTGCTCCCTGTGCTGTCTTCCGGGGCCCTCAGGGGCCTGTTTCATCAGACAGCTAATAAACCAACGTCTTCAGAAGAAAACATCCCATGTCATGGCCCCTCCTGGCATGCATACACGCACACACACGCACACGCACGCACACACACATGCAAGCACGCACACACAGACATACACACAATCCAACCGGTTATCACCTTTAATCAAAACGAGAAGTAGCAAAAGAAGATCTTCAATTAGCCCCACATGTCAGCTCTGCAGTTTAGCCCTATCAGGGTATCCATCTTAAGGAGGAAAAGCCTTTGACTAAACTCTGCTCTTGGGGAAAAAAACCCCCATAATGTCATTATTACCCACACACACACTGTCAGACCCTGCTACCAGAGCTACTGGAAACGATCCCCGGATGGTTTGCATAAAGCATAACTCTAACCCAGCCAGCAGCGGAGTTGGCCTTAGCATAAAAGCCTTTTCCCCCCAAAACCCTCCTAATCAAATGTCACTTAAGCGCATTAGCCCTTGAGTTATATGTTCTTCTCAATAATATACTGTGTCATTTCATCGGCCGCGTTCCAATTTGTCGCCCGGCTATAAGGAAGTTCCAGATTTACGCCGGGCTGGGGGAACGGTTTGACACTTTAAAGGGAAGCACGCTCGACATTTCTGGCTGTCACGCTTTATGAAATGTAAGAGTTTAGTGTGGCTTTATGAAGGACCGTCCAACGCGCACAATGTGCCGCTTGGATACGCTTATCATGCGTCCATTGCACACACATGGAGGCTGTGGCGTGTGTGGAATATTCCCATTACTTATTATTGTGGAATATTGCCTGTACAGCTACTATTCCTAAATAGAGTTTTTTACCATAGTGTTTGAAACATGATTTGATCTGGTGAAGTTGTTCCCGTGTTTGAAATGAAAACATCAGTTCATAGTTTGGATTGTCGACACACACACACACCCACACACACGCACGCACACACACAAACACACACCACACACACACACACACACACACATACACACACATCTGTCTAAATAATACCAGGATACTTTCGCACTCCTACCAGCAGCTCTGCATCACTGTCATTACATCTAAATCTCAAAATCCAGTCGAGCGTGAATAGATGGGATACACACATTACGTTTCTCCAAAAACTGAAAGAATACCTAAATGGATACGAGGTAGAGCGCTCTCTCTGGACCGCACTTTTATTTGGTGTTCAGCGCTGCTCCTAGACACATGCTTAGTCATCTCCTGGCTGCCAGCACAGACAAAGAGCATGATGGGAGTTGACAGCTTCCAGAAAGGGAATTACATAAAACATACCCTCGCTAGAGGGTCGCTGTCCAACATTGGGTCTGAGGAAGTCTCACAAATCCGACTTTAGATGAATAAGTCTGAGAGCAGACCATCCCACATCTAGGTGGACGGGGGGGGGGGGGGGGGTTCACTTTGTTCACTTCATGTTAGTTTCAACCAATCGTGACGCTGAAAGTGCGGATCTGGAAGCGCGTGATCGGCGAACTCAAACTCGACCGGCTCGAAACGCAAAAAAAAGTGCTTCTAAATGTTTCAAATCCACACTGTGTAGATTGTCCACTCTTGGGATTTACTTATTAAAATCCCCTTCTGAAAGCCTCAGATGAACTTGTTTTCTTTGGTAGAACACCTCCTTAGCAAACAGGACACAAGGCTTAACTCCTCCGCTTGCATTTGATGGTTCCTGTCTCAGGCTCTGTGCCGTCTCCCCCCAGAAGAAGGCGGATTGTTGACATCAGAACTGCTGAATTCCCTGTCCTGATGTGATGGACGCATGGGTGTGTATTCAGGTGTGTATGTCTTACACACACACCCAGTAAGCCTTACTTAGCAAGTGTGTGGTGTGTGAGGGAAGAGGCCTGAACATGTATACCCACACACACGTGCACCACCACCACCGCCTTGTCGTCTGCTGTAGCTCACACCGGCATACGAGGCTAAATGCATCTGGTGGGACCCCGCTTATATTAAGAGGAAGTGCTTGGTGGGATAACACACACACACACACACACACACACACACACACACACACACACACACACACACACACACACACACACACACACACGGGCTGAGATGAAAGATGGACCCCGGCGAGATATTAAACAGGTTAAAAGGAAAGAAGCAGAAGAGGGGTAGAGACGGAGGGAGCGTGCGAGGGGAAGCAGGGAGAGGTACACGAGAGGGTTTGCTCCGGCCCTCTCTCCCTCCCTGACTCTTTCCCTTCACTCTGAGTGGAGAAAGAGTCAGGGAGCGAGGGAGAGGAATGATGGTATGAAGCGAAAAACGATTGGGAGGTTGTGTGTGCGTGTGCATGGGTGTGTTTGTGGGTGTGCGTTTTGGCGTGTGTTTCAGGGGAGCAGAACAGACAGTGCTGCACCCCCACTCCACCCCCCCCCCCACACACACACACACACACACACACACACACACACACACACACACCACACACACACACACAACACACACACACACACACACACACACACACACAACACACCACACACACGCGCGCACACTTGAAGATCAGTGCTCCATCCTTCCTCTCCCCCCTTGCTCACCACACTCATCTGTTTCCCACTAGGCCTTATCGGGACCAGATGGAATCGAACCGTCTTCTTGGCCAACCTTGCGTACTCTGGTCCACCGATCACCCAAACCCAAAACCCCCAACCCCCAACGCTGAACCCCCCCCCCCCCCTCCCCATCCCACCCCCACCTCCACCGCTGCCGGCTTCAGTCGTTTATGACACCCTGCGGATTTTGTCACCCTGTGGTTTCTGGCGCACAGAGGGAAATGCCGAATCGAATCTCCCGTTACGCCGAGAGATTTTCCGAGAACGAGGAGTTAACACAGGCAGGCGCTTCCACGCTGCCATTGAGTTTTATCTCCTTCATATTATTCATTTGTTCTCTTTTTATATATGGAAATAGATATAGATTTATACGTCTACTTTTTCTTATTTGATCCCAATAATGTTTCTGTTCAACAAATCCCCTTCTGATCAAGCGTTATTACGTTATATCCCGTTCCATGGCGGCCTCTCCCGTGCACCTTTGACCTTAGCAACCGCCAGCAGTCCATCTCACTCACGCCGACAGAGGCCCCGGCATGAAGGCCTGAGCTGGTGCCCAGCAGGCTAGGCTCAACCACAAACAAAACCACGCCAAACCCTGATATCAACCGGAGAGTGCCCGGCTACGCCCACACACGGTACACGGACGGCCTTGTGTTCGACCAACGCTGCCTGCCGCCACACCTCTAGTTTAAAGCCGTACTACAGGCATTCGCTGTGCGCGTTCCGCAATGATGGAGCGCGACATCTCACAGTTATTTCATGCGCAGAACGGGCATTAACACAGAATGTTTTTAACGAGTACGATAATGTTGAAATGTGTGCTGCAGCTGCGTTGCTAGCTGCCGCCGCCGCCCTCGTCCAGAGGCTGATTGCCACCAACAACAATCGCTTTCCCCGCTTTATATCGTCATGTTGGAGTGTGTGTTTCACGGCTGATACAAAGCCATCTAATGGGGAATAAGCGCTCGCAACAAAATCGTTAAAACGTTTTTAAACTTATACACGCACACACACACTCGGCTCACTGCGTTAATCCGCTATTTGCACTGTGGCGGCTGACATTTGAATGCCGCACAAAAGTAATACAATACTTGAAACTCTTAAAAGAAATGCTGACCAAACGTGTTTTCTTCTATTTTTATGGTGCTTGTGTGTTTTTATTATGTGTCTGTGTTGCAGTGTGTATTTCTGTTTGTCCTAGCGTGTTGCTCTGTATTGTGACCCAAAGGAAAATGCATTGTTGTTTGTATCTGAAGGAGAAAATGATATGAGATCAGTAAGTTCACGCGATACTAATGGGGAATAAAGCGCTCGCAACAAAATCGTTTAAAACGTTTTTAAACTTATTACACGCACACAAACACACGTCGGCTCACTGCGTTATTAATTCCGCCTATTTTAGCAATGTGTGGCGGGCTGACATTTGAATGCCGCACAAAGTTATTAATACAATACTTGAAACTCTTAAAAGAAATGCTGACCAAACGTGTTTTCTTCTATTTTTATGGTGCTTGTGTGTTTTTATTATGTGTCTGTGTTGCAGTGTGTATTTCTGTTTGTCCTAGCGTGTTGCTCTGTATTGTGACCCAAAGGAAAATGCATTGTTGTTTGTTTCATTTGAAGGAGAAAATACTTGTCACCAACCATAAAAAGCTGCAGTTGATGCACACACACACACACACACACACACACACACACACACACACACACACACACACACACACACACACACACACACACACAGGCACAAACACTTTATAGCAGTTTGTCTGGCTTTTACGAGTGCAATGCAACTCCATCTATGAATAATGTCTCTTTGCTCTCTGATGCGTCTCGTTTTCTCTCCCTCTCCATTCTCCCTCTCCCTCTCCCTCTCCCTCTCCCTCTCCCTCTCCCTCTCTCTCTCTCTCTCTCTCTCTCTCTCTCACTCAAGGTTTCTTTTTTTCTTCTTGGCCAAGACGAGATCCATGAAGCAGATAGGAACGAAACAAAACAAAAGCGTTCAAAAAAAAAAAAAGAGGACCTATCTGACGGGAGATAATGGAAGCGGTGGGGGTTTGGAGGAGTGGGTTGGGGCGGGCGGCGGGGGCGAGGTGGCAAGCAAGGGCAAGCAGGGCTGGCGTGGTGGGTATGTGTCCGGGGTTCAGCTGAACGTTTTATTTTGGAGGAGAAAGGGGGAGACAGAGAGGGGGGGGGACGGGGGAGTTTTAATGTGGTGAGACTTCACCCAATTGAGAGGCCTGGCGTGAAGTGACTCCGAGACTTTGTCTGATGGTGGGGTCGGGCGGGGGGGTCGCGGGTCAACCCCGGGATAAGCAGGATTGGAGTGGAGGCGGCTGTAAGGGGGGGGGACGGACGCTGGTACCGGAATCAGTACGAGTAACGCCACTGTTTCCAGGAGACACACTCTGGCCACGAACAAGGTTAAAAATACACAGAGACGGGGCCCCACACATATTTCTTCTTATTTGAAGGGCTGCTGGTCAGCCTTGAGACTGGACCACCAGGGCCTCTTGAAGTGGCTCTGTTGGGCCCTAAACAAAAGGAAAAATAACATGATTCAACTGCTGCTTTTTTCCAGCCCCTCTCTTTCTCAGAAGAGGTTTTTTTGTTCCAACCCTATAGCAACGGTTGCAATCGTTGCCCTTATTTTCTTACCGGGGATTTACCAAGCGTTCTGCGACGCGGGGCTTCAAGCCTGCAGCGCTTGGCCCTCCTTTGTGTTCACTCCTGAGGTGTCTAGTCAAAAGAAAGAAAAAGCTAAACCTGTAAAATGCAGTAAATGGGGGAGAAGTGAGAGAATTCCTCTAATTAAAGGTCATTCGGCTAATAAAAAGCACCAAATGAACTCATTGCGGTGAGGTTTTGCGAGGATTGTGGCACCAGAAAGTGCTTCGCTCAGTAAACAAAGGATGAACATATTTTCCACAATCAAGACCTTCTGCCCCCCCGGCCTGATGAGGAAGTGAAACAAACCACAAACACGGTACTCTGAGTAGCGCAGGCCTTCCGACGCAGGCTCCAACTGCAGCGCGCCACGCAGCCCTGCCTGGTTATTCAAGACGGACTCAGCGCTACGCCTCCTCCTGCGGCCCCCCCGCCCCTCCCCCTGACCTCACCAAAGCCCTGGGTGAAAAAATAGAGCCATCCATAAGCTGAAGAGTCTCATATAGGACTCTGCCGTTCTGAAACCTCAAGCCACAACCCCAGAGTCTCGCAACTCCCGTCAAAATACTGCTCATCCATTGTGTGTGCGTGTGTGTGTGTGTGTGTGTGTGTGTGTGTGTGTGTGTGTGTGTGTGTGTGTGTGTGTGTGTGTGTGTCATGAGCCTTCTCACGCACCCATGCGCTCACATACATGTACTTACACCATGCATAGACATGCATGCACGCACTGTGCATGCAAGCACACACACATGTATGAACACACATACACACACACACACACACACACACATATATACATATACAAAGGCACAAACGCACAGACAGACACACACACACATCACTCCACACCGAGCCCATTAATCTGCCTTTTCCATCAAGGGCTCGATCCATAGCCATCCATTCATTGGTCCATACATCCGTCCGTACGTACGCTCAGATGAAAGCTGCCAAATGCGGGCTGCTCTGGAAAAATGAAAATGGCTAAAATGTCGGAATGCTCCAAAACCATGCTGGGGGCCTGCCAACAGCAGCCATGGAGGACCTGCCAAACCCAGCCTCTCAATGTGTGTTCACCCACGTGTGCATACGTGTGTGTGTGTGTGTGTGTGTGTGTGTGTGTGTGTGTGTGTGTGTGTGTGTGTGTGTGTGTGTGTGTGTGTGTGTGTGTGTGTGTGTGTGTGTGTGTGTGCGTGTGTCAGTGTATGTGTGTGTGTGTGTGTGCTTGTGTTTTTTGTGAGTGTGTGATTAAACTGATGCCAAGTGTGTGGAAGAGGACAGTGTTGAAAAAAAAGAAAGATATACTGAAAGTGCATCCTAGGGAGAACGAAAGACAAGAGAGAGAGAAGGAAAGAGAGAGGGAGAGAGGGAGAGAGAGAGAGAGAGAGAGAGGAGAGAGAGAGAGAGAGAGAGAGAGAGAGAAGAGAGAGAGAGAGAGAGAGAGAGAGAGAGAGAGAGAGAGAGAGAGAGAGAGAGAGAGAGAGAGAGAGAGAGAGAGAGAGAGAGAGAGAGAGAGAGAGAGAGAGAGAGAGAGAGAGAGAGAGAGAGAGAGAGGGAGAGAGAGAGAGAGAGGGGTGATAAGAAGCGGTCCGTGTGGTTTGAGGGGTTAAACGGCAGAACATGCTCTCACATTAAGAGCCATCAGATCTGGCTCTAACAGGAGGAGCCGTGTCTCTGTTTGCAATACAGACCCCCGGGGGGAACGCAAGGAAGCGGAGAGCAGTGTATCAACAACTTCTCTCTCTCTTCCCCCAAACACTGCCTGGTTCTTTTCATCTGGGTCCAGCGGTGAGCGAAGCTGCAGCCAGGGGATTCTTCCAAACACCCCCCCCCCCCCCCCCCCGCAGCCGTCAAAACACCCCCCCCACCCCCGCACACCCCTGACAACCCACCAGCCCCCAACCTCCTTACCCCCCATCCCCGAGACGCTGAGGTTAAAGAGGGCCGCCATCTTTACCTTCGGCGGCTCGCTTCGTTAGCTCCGAGCATGTCCACCTCCACCTCTGTTTCCTGTCCCGCGTGGAACCACTCCGGGCTAATAGGCACTGACGGACCGACTGACGGACAGACTGACGGACAGACTGACGGACAGACTGACGGACCGACTGACGGACAGACTGACGGACCGACTGACGGACAGACTGACGGACCGACTGATGGACCGACTGACGGACGGACTGACGGACCGACTGACGGACCGACCGACGGACAGACTGACGGACGACGTCTTGTACACGTGTGGCTGTGTGTGTCCCTGTGATGTAAAACCTTTTCTTCTAAGAAAGATAAATGGATTTCCATTTTCTTGTTGATGGGAGGTAAGATACTATGCAAGCATTAGTGGGTTGTTGGATGGTAAGCAAATGATGTGCTGAGCATTCTTGAATAAAAATAAGCAATTGTCAAAATAAATTGACACTGCTAATCTGGCTAAGATAAGACTAAAGATAACGGTAACGTGCCAAAAGATACTTTCCAACTCTCTACTCTCTAGTTCGCCCTGAGAGTTAGCGTTAATATCCGTCTAAAACCATTAGGGGATGTCTTATTGAGAAACCGACTTATCCCAAGCGGACTCGATATGATGTGAATAAAGCCTTGCTCTAAGCCAGCGTGACACCGGGTGTTTTTATCCCAAAAGCTACACTATAAAAGTGACAGATCACATATCAGGAGCTTGGTCCAATGTGTTCTTAATAATACCAATATCACCAGGGAACCACAGAGGGACATGAAGCCCCCAGCCCTCCTCTCCCGGCGAGGCCGCGCTGTAATCCATGGAGCGTATGGAGCTGGGGCTACATGGATGTTAGCATGGACGTTAATGAGTGTGGGGGGGAAGAATTGTGTGTGTTTAAAACCATCATGAAGGCAGAGCTTTTTATGGCCTCACTGCAATATCTGGCGCAGCGTGTGGTCGATGGTTGGGCGCGAGTGTGTGTGGGTGTGTGGGTGCGCGTAGGTGCGTCTGTGTGTGTGCGTGTGTGTATCTGTGTGCGTGTGTGAGAGAGAAACAAAATTGGCATACCAAACATCCACATGGTATAGCGAGTGTGTACAGGTATATTTCTGTTCGTTAAAGCAAGTTGTGCAGCTAATGTGTACAATGAAACGCACGCACACACACACACACACACACACACACACACACACACACACACACACACACACACACACACACACACACACACACACACACACACACACACACACACACGCAACGCGGGTTGTGGGTGGGCCAGCTACACACGCGCTGCAGCATTGGATCAGGAAGTGGTATGCCTCATGTTCTTTTATTACCATGGCGTCTCGATCTGCTCCCATGGCCTTCTGGGAACTGACTGCCGGCCGCAACACCCGATTTACTCTTATTCTTTCTCCATCCTTCTCTGCCTCCTTTCCTCATCTCCTTCCATTAAGCCATCCGCCCCTCCGTCCCTCCCCACCGTCTGTCCTTCCTATTTTCCTTGGTTGCCCCTTCATCTCAATCCTTCCTTCCTTCCTCCTCCTAACCTTCCATCCCTCCTCCTCCTTCCCATCCCCCTTTTAATGCTTACTTCCTTCCCTTCCTCCTACTTCCCATCACTCCTTCCCCCTTCAATCCCTCCTTCCTCTTCCCTCCGTCTCGTTCCTCTTCCCTCCCCCCTTCCTCTTCCCTCTCTCTCGTTCCTCTTCCCTACCTCTCGTTCCTCTTCCCTCCCCCTTCCTCTTCCCTCCCCCCTTCCTCTTCCCTCCCTCTACAATTCCTCCCCCGTCCCTCCCTCCTCTGACTTCCAGGCCTTGTGTAATCACCTCCATCCCTAGCGGTGTCTGTTTCCACACCTTAAACCTCCGTTTGTTCTATTAAATAACTGTCACTCGGTGACAAGCCTGTTCCGGAAAAGGTGAAACTCTGATACGTTTCCCTCCATCTCATCGTCTTGTTTTCTCCGCCTGGAGGGCTGGAGTGGTGATAAGGTGGTGAGGAAGAGCTTGCCAAAGTCTTCCCAAACGTTGGGTTTCGGGTTTCCTGCTATAGAATAGCACAGAGTATTGGCTGCCAGGAAAACAGTTCTCACAACCAAGGAGGGAAGGAAATATTTAAATGGTTGGAAGATTAGATGATATCATCCTGACATCTATGGGCTGCTACACTGGGGGGGAAAGAAGCTAGCCTCACTGACCAACTCGTCTTCACTTGAATACTCGCATACCGTGTTTGTTAACAAAATACAGAATTCACTTACCACTTATCAAAATATCAACATCAATAAACCCCCCAAAAAAATATTACAAAACAATGATTCTAGAAACGAGCCAGCTGAATCTAACAACTGAACCGTAATGTTGCCATAGCTTCAGAGTGTCCATTAGGTGAAGAAAGGTACTGGGAGTTGAAAGTGAACTGTTCTATAGGTGGCAGGGGTCTATACAGTGGCGTACCTGACCGTGGAAGGCATGCTCTGGGTAGTCTGTAGGTTACTGTGGTCTATAGGTGATCATGGTGAAGTATAGGGACGTACCTGAACGTGGAACATGTATACTGGGAGGTCTATAGGGGACCATGGTCTCTAGGGACGTACCTGACAGTGGAAGATGTATTCCGGCGTGGCCTTCTTGAACTTGGTGTTCCACACCAGAGCCACGCCGTCCGGCTCGTGGGGGGCGTCTTCGTTGTTGTTATAGGAGGCCACCAGGAGCTCTGGGTACTGGGGAGGGGGGGAGAGAGAGGAGCAGGAGGGAGAGGGGGAGGAAGAGGAGGAAGGGAACGAGAAAGTAACAGGAGAGAGACAGGGGGAGGAAGAGGAGGAAGCGGGGGAGTCACAGGAAAGACAGGGGGGGGGGAGACGGGAAAAGGAGGACGAGGTGAAGAGAGAGGAAAGGGTAGGAGGAGGAGAAAGACAGGTTTATCCAGCTACGTTAAAAGTGACCCAGAGAAGTTCAGTGGGCAGCTGATCACAAGCATCAAAGAGCTTCTCACTGGCAGAGTGACTCACCTGGGGAGACCAGTCGAGGCAGGTGATGACTCTGTGTTTGGACCAGTGCTCGTCATAGAACAGCCTGCTGAGAGACAGACTGGAGCCGCCCGCCAGCTCCCTGCATGCGGCCAATAAACACACGGCTTACTGATCCGGCCCCAGCGCGGGCAGCCGCCATGACTCAGACCACAGCAGAGA
>OLKM01000078.1:275540-278040 GCA_900291075.1 Melanogrammus aeglefinus
GGGGGCTGGGTGACGGGCTGGGTGACGGGCTGACGGTTAAGGAGTTTCGGAGTGGAGGAGGAGGGGGAGAGTTGGGAGGTGCGGGGTCTTAACACCCCGTCACCTCGACCAGACACCTGTGGCCGGCCGACACTCACTTTACACATGCTTGTCTCTCTCCCTCCACTTTTCACACACACACACACACACACACACACACACACACACACACACACACACACACACACACACACACACACACACACACACACACACACACACACACACACACACACACACACACACACACACACGTGCGGATAAACACGCAGCGTGGCGCGGCGGTGTCAGAGGTGGCGAGGGGTTAAACGCCGCGGGGTCGCCCCTGACAACAGGCACTCAGTTCGCCCAAGAGGAGGAAGTGACTACATCACGCCCCGCAGACGGGTTGTGTCTATCACACACACACACACGCACACACACCCACACACCAAGGCAATGTACACAATACATACATACATTCATGGTCCACGTGGCCATTGTGTGTGTGTGTGTGTGTGTGTGTGTGTGTGTGTGTGTGTGTGTGTGTGTGTGTGTGTGTGTGTGTGTGTGTGTGTGTGTGTGTGTGTAGGCTTGAAGGGAAACGCACACACATCAGGGGTGTGTTTAACACAGTTAGTCGTTTGGCCGGAGGCTGTGTTAAAACGACTAGAGCTGCAGGCGCTGTTCTTCTGGCCCAGTGGATAGAGTGTCTCTCTGTCACCACTGCTTCCCTGACCTCTCTATCAAGACGAGGGAACCGAAAAAACAGGCTGCCATTTTGTCTGTTTTTTTGAGTTGTGGGTCGTCTTTTTAATGGGAGGTTAAAGAAAATCACACCAAATTTAAAGAGTTATTTATCTGTGGAATGAGAGACGGCCTACGACTGATATTGATAAACGAAGTCATTGTTTTTGGGTTCAGTTTAGAAGTGCACAGGCCACTCCTTGCAATGTGAGAGACAATACTGTTCGGAGAATCTGAGAATCCTGATCACAGTCTACAGGTGTTCCTTCATACAACTTACTACGTTAACTAATGTATTGTTTTGTAAAGAGCAGAGCGTCTAAACCTTAGGCCGGTTATTTCGGACTTCAAAATTATTAAAGCAAACTATTTAACACTTTTAAGGTTATGTTGTAGAGTTAGAGTTGTTTCGTATTACGGTTAGGGTTTAGGGTTAGGGTTAGGTTTCCAGGACAACGGTCCCAGGCCGGGCCTGTCCTGGGACCAGCCATGAGGGGAGTTACGCAACTTACAGAAAGTTTCCCACGGTCCGTTTGACATAAGGTCCAAGTGTCTTTCCAAACGGTATGGATTCTGTAACATTATGAAAGACAAGTGTTGAAGGACAAATAAGGCAGAATATTTTTGGATGAAAACAATAACACTCTCTTACCCTGGCTACAGAGCGCAACTGCGGGCACATTCACAGACAAACCGGTCGAGAGGGAATGGGACAGGGTGAGAGGAACGCCAGGGGAAGGGATGGGAGGGATGGCAGATTGGCAGACCTGTCATTCCCCGTTATCCCGTAGGAGGACAGAGGATTGTGTTCGCAAAATGTTTTGTTTTCTGTTCACATGTTCTGGTGTGAATTGTCTTTCATTGGTGGGGACATAGCTTCCACACTAAATACAACTCCTATGTCGATAAAATAACGGGCAGCAGGATTTGGTCAAAGATATTCCCAGTCTCTCCCTCATCTCCCTCTCAGCGGTTCCTCTATTTTTTGTTTCCAAAAAGAATGCAAAACTAATGTCTGAACAATTAAACAAATTTCTCACCAGAAATAACCCAACAATATCCACAAAGACAGGGTGACAACTGTCCTCCACCCATGCACCAGCACACTGCGATTACCTCCTAATTCTGCTTGGTTTTCGGCGACAGTGTGACCTTGCCTGACTCTCCGATGCGCCGCTCAGAATGTGTGGCGGCGGGGACGGGCGGGGCCCAGACTCCGCCCCTCCAAGAGAGACCACATTGAGGAGCGGTCAGAAACCGTCATCTTCATCATCATCATCCTTCACCCCCCGCCCCCCTCTCTCCCTCACCCCCCCCACCCCACCCCCCCCCCCCAACCTCAAGGGAGAGAACGTGATTCATGGGCCTCAGTGGGCTACCTCACCAGAGGGAATGCACGCCCCCATCCCAATCACGCTTCCACAAGGAGGCTCCGTCTCTCTCCGCGCTTGGCGTCACCGCCAGCTGATCGTGAATCACGTCTGCTGTCAGGGTCCCCGGCGCAGAAAACATCTCTGCTATTTCCTCCCAGCCAGAGACCTCACAGCGATCCTTTTTTTGCACGCGAAGGAAAGGGAAACGTGTATGTTCTGTATTCAAAAGGGCCATGCTGTGATGCTAGCTGTTGATTACGTGGAGGGGGATAGAAATACCACGAACACACCGAGGTCACGCTAGACGGACGCACGTCGGGGCACACGCAATCACACGGTCACAGCGGGGACTGGTGGAATAG
>OLKM01000078.1:283040-288040 GCA_900291075.1 Melanogrammus aeglefinus
GTGCGCGTGCAAATGCATCAGGTGTGTATGTGTGCTGCAAGGGGTTGGGGGTTCATCTTATTATATGCTGGTCATGGGGGGGGGGGGGAATTGCCATTATCTGTGAGTCACTAGGAATAGCATGCGCAACATGGAAAAGAAGCCTCTTATTTTGCTCAAATACAGTTTGGCCTTTCAGTGTGGGTTCAAACCCCTCCTGTGTGGCTGTGTAGTGGGCAGCCTGCATGGGGACTCGAGGTTGTGTAAGCATCTGTAGGACGGCGGTGGGCAAAGATAACCCCATCCTGATTCATAGAGAGAGGAGGGGGGGGGAACGTGAGGACCATGAGAACAGGAGATGAGAGATGAGGGCTGATCAATTCGGCCATGAAGGCTGAGCCAAACAGGAAGTCTAGAAAAGTGTGTGTGTGTGTGTGTGTGTCTTTCTGTTTAGTTGCTTGTGAATTTGTTATGATAGCGTCCTCATGAACTGAAAAAAAAAAACATTACAAAACATTTCTTCCATTATAAACTAGAGGCCACACACACGCACCCACAGCAGTACACACACAAATACACACAGACACAGACAGACAGACACACAAGTTGGTCGGCTTGTTCTGGTGTAGCAGCCCTGAAAAAACATCGAAACAAGCACTTCCATATGTGGGCTAACACACACACCTCCCCCTTCAACACACACACAAACACACACACACACACGCGCGTACAACCTCCAACACACACACACACACACACACACACACACACACACACACACTCAACACACACACACACACACACACACACACACACACAACACACACACACACACACACACACACACACACACACACACACACTCTAGATTTAGACATTCAGCGAGGCACAGATTCGTGTATACAAATATAACCAGCCGCTTGGAAGTGTGTTCTTGGCAATCTTTGTCATAGAAACCACTAAACATGGGCAGCAGATGTACTGATATTCATTTCATTGAATCAAATAGCAGATATGGGGGAATATTAAATGTGCAATGTGCTACATGTAAAGCACATGTGCAAAGCATATGATCATATAATTATATTTTTATGTATTTAATTTGTATTCACACACCTGACGTGAAAACTAAAGAGAAAATTTTTATATAAATCCTGCTTGTATGGACTCCCTGGCTGACCACTCGCAAGACAATACCTTTTCCTTTTTTAATGCATACAATATTTGCATTGTTGTCGAACAGCACATAAAAACAGCTCACCATGCTGTCCTATTTGGAATAACACTAGTAATAATCACTGTAGATGATATGTAGTCAAACAAGTAGATATGAATGTGTGATCACAAACACTCACTTACATTTATCCTCATGAATAAGGACTGAATTAATCTCAAAGAAATACATAAAAAAAACCTCATAAATAAGGGGTTAATTCATCTGAAAGAAAGAAATGTATGTTTCTTTCTCTCTTCCTTTATCCTCTGTATTTCTTCCTCCATTAGTCATTTCTCGGCCCCTTTTCCATCTTTCCAAAAGCAGTCAAAAATATACAAATGATTAACAATGAATCAGTCCATTTTTTGTAGGGTTTTCTTTTGTACTTTTAAGCAATCACTTGTGAAACGAAATTAATTATTATTAATAGCGGACGAAAGAATGTCATGAAAAGCAATCAGGGTCATAAAAGCCAGACATGTGGAGTTAGCACCAGGAGGCTGTCCCAGCCAACCTCAGTTCACAGGCACAGTAGGGCCTGCATAAAAGCCACGGTTGCTTCAAATCTGTGTGTTTGTGTTTGTGTGCGTGCGCACATATTAATGTGTATGTGTGTGTTTTTGTGTGGGCGCACATATTAATGTGTATGTGTGTGTGTGAGTGTGCGTTTGTGTTTGTGCATGTGCGTGTTTGTGTGTGTGCGCTACCTCTTTATGGGGGTCGATACTTCAGAAAGACCTTTCTACCTATTAGGGACCATTACCAGTCAGAAGAAAAGCTCGGACTGCAGTAAATGCACTAGAGAGGTGTATCACTACTACTGTATAGCTGCCATGTTCAGAAGCAGCAAAGCTAATGGGCCAGAACAGACTGGAGAGCGTTCTCCCACACAGACCGGAGCAGATTCTTGCACACAAATACCCGTTTGCACAGACACAAGCACAAAGACCACATACACTCTCAATGCACTCTTGACCCGAGACCCTAACAAGGGGCTTTGCTTAAGTTGCACACACACACACACACACACACACACACACACACACACACACACACACACACACACACACACACACACACACACACACACACACACACACACACACACACACACACACACACACACACACACACACACACACGCACAAATAAATGCTTATTTGTGGTTCATTGGTTACAATTACAGCTGTAATATCATAACTGCTGCACTTAAGTTATCCAGCAACATTAGGCAACGTCTCTGCCCTTTCACTTACACTCACTCTCCCTCCTTCTCTCCCTCACCCTCTTTCTCTCCCCCACTCTGTCTCCCTTCCTATCTCTCCCCCTCTTTCTCTCTCTCTCTTTCTCCCCCACTCTGTCTTTCTTTCTCTCTCTCCATCTCCTTCAGTTTCTCTGGCTCTCCATCTCTCTCCTTTTCTTAATCTTTCCATCTCTCTCTTTTCAATACATCCGTCTCCTCCTCTCTCCATCTCCATCCCTTTCACATTCTCTCCATCCCTCACCTTTTTTCCATACCGTCTCCCTGCCTCCCTCATTCCCTTGACTTCCCTCCACCTTTTCCCCATCTCCCTTTCGGATCACTCTCCCCTTCCCCATCTCCCCCCCTCTCTCCCTCCCTCCCTTTGTGTCTTTGCCCACAGTGGGTCTATTATGGGTCTTTTAGAGCTCAACCGAGCAAAACCAATTTACTCTGGACTGGACAGGGCCCTGGTGCCAACCCACACGCACACGTACACACACACAAGGACACACGCACACGCACACGCACACACACACGCATTCTAACTGCCTGGCCTACGTGGACAAAAGCCCACACTTATTATAGCACGTGCCCAGTCACAGGCATACACACCCCCACACAACCCCCACACATGCATACCGACTGTTTGACAGTGGGAGCTGATAGCCCTTTTCCGATTGGGATCAGGGGAGTTAATGGAGCTGCCTGCTGCCCGAGCCAGGACATGCCTACTGGCCTGGCCTCGTCTGGTCCTCTGTCCCCCATGTCTCCAAGAGAACCAGGCAAGAAGGGCTGGGGTCAGACTGGGAGAGAGAGAGAGAGAGAGAGAGAGAGAGAGAGAGAGAGAGAGAGAGAGAGAGAGAGAGAGAGAGAGAGAGAGAGAGAGAGAGAGAGAGAGAGGAGAGAGGAGAAGAGGAGAGAGAGAGAGAGAGAGAGAGAGAGAGAGAGAGAGAGAGAGAGAGAGAGAGAGAGAGAGAGAGAGAGAGAGAGCGAGCGCGCTAATGGGACTCCCTAAATAAAAAGGCAAGTATGATGCTGGCACATTTTGGCACAAGGCATCATCAGGGAATCCAAAAAAGTATTTCCGCCATATTTCTGAATTCCTCCTGGACCTTCTGCATGTGGATCAGTCTGTGTGGTGACCTACAAAAACAACTGCATCAAAGGTTCTATCCATGCAATATTAGACATAAATGCATCACTACATTATTACTACGTAAGATGTTACCACTATATGAGAATGTATGAGAATAGATCACATAAAATAACAAAAAAATGGGCACACACAACCATCTGACCACCAGCCTTCATGTTCCCAAGGGAACTCTACTACAGGCCAGGGTTTAACCTAACCCAAACTATCCAGGGATATGTATATTCACCTACACGCACGCGCACACACACTGCGTTTGACCCCAGCAGGACAAGTGGGCAGTGCACGTTACACTAGCTCTTATTCTATCCCACCAGCATGTCTTTATGTGTTAAGAGTGTGTCCATTCACTGCCATTATGAGACCTTGTTAATCGTCTGGAGCCAACCGTGACTAGTAGAGATAATCCGATTGGCCGACACAATGGACAGTGCTCGGGACAGACAGACGGACGGACAGACATCGCCGGGCAGCCAATGGGAAAAGAGAAGCTATGGGGGGCGGGGCGGGGGGGCTTCCATATCACCGGCGCTGATGGAGGAAGTGAGAAGTCATCGTATTAAGGCATTATTAAATGAGAGTCACACACAGGCCAATGGGGGACACACACTCTTGTGTGTGTGTGTGTGTGTGTGTGTGTGTGTGTGTGTTTGTGTGTGTTTGTGTGCATGCGTGCATGTGTGTGTGTGTACACCAAACAGTTGATGTTGAGGAAAATACAATTACAATCAATTTTCAATTTCATTCGATAACAAATTATACGTCTACAACACATACCCCGACGCAACAACAAATGCACAACAAAACACACAAGCACACACGCCCAAGCCACCCGCCGGAGAAAGCGGGTCAGTGTGAGAACTAGCGGTGTCAACAGTTCACCGAAAGGGCAACCCATGGGAGACCCTCTGAGTCACCAGTAAGTTAAAGTGATTTAAGAAATTACGGCTTTCACACAGGCACCGCTCGCTCTGGTATAGGTCATGGAGCAACGCAACAACACACATTGTAACGTCATTCATAACGGTTTGAAACAATGGCGGTCAACTGATCGGGTGCGTTCACGTCATCGGTGGGAACGTGAGATAGGGCCGAGTCGTGGTCAGTCATGAGGAACTTTGTGTTTGGGTAAAGCGCTATTATGTGAAAACCTTCATTATGTGTGTGTGGCGTGACTCATCTCAGGGCTATGAAAAGTGTGTGATTGCTGTATGTATATTTTTGCTGGTGCTCTGCTTCGCATGGGGTTCAGAGGTATGATGTCTACTGTCATGGGATACGTCTCCGCTGCGCATGTACACACACACACACACACACACACACACACACACACACACACACACACACACACACACACACACACACACACACACACACACACACACACAAGAATACATACATATGGACAC
>OLKM01000078.1:293040-420937 GCA_900291075.1 Melanogrammus aeglefinus
TGTTTCTCACTGTCTTCAGTAACCTCAATTTCCATTATCTTTGTTCCAAAACGATCAAAGATTCATATGGGTAAATGCAAACACAAATCTACACATTCATTAATTCTAATGTTATTAGTATAATTATCTGCATTTGCAACCATACACTCCAAAGCGCATCGTGTGTGTACATCATCTAGGCGGGCTAGCGGTGCCCAGACCTGCTGTTTGGCCCAGCCCCTGCAGGGGGCAGGGAGGTCCCTTCTGCTCCTCTGATGGGGGGAAGAGCAGCTTATAGAAGCAGTCAACATGCCTGTTATGACTCCAGTGTCCCACTGTGCCAAAGCACTACTTTATCCTGACAGTTGTTTTTTTTTACAGGAACACCACCAGTACTTTAGTACGCTGAGCCTGTCAGACTCCCCCCCCCCCCACCCACCGCCCCCCCAACCCCCCCCCCCCCCACCACCACAAACAGAAGCGGTTAAACCGACTTGGACGACAGTGCAGAAGAATCATGCAGGCGTTAAGCGTATAAAGGGCATCTGAGGGCTGAGGGTGTTAAGGGGCCGCACGGACAACAGGGCTTCAGACAGGTGGACCGGGGGGGGCGTTAAGGTGAGCTGGCCACACGGCGGCGAGGTCCTGGGTGGTCGGGCGTTTAGCGTTGAGGGGGTGACACCTCAGCTTTTGGGGGAGGGGGGGGGATTGAGGTGGAAGATCTTACCTGTCGCTCAGCACTTGTGACTTGTTTCTAGAGAACCCTGACCTAAGAGGGGACATATACAAACAGCACAACACAAATCACAGACACCCCCACACACGCAGACGTGCACACACGTACGAGCACAGAGGGGGCCCCAGGGGGAGGGCTCGTATCGGCATGCCATACTCTGGTGGAGGGATTTGGGGATTTATCAAATAAATTCCAGGCCCTGAACTAACTCACCGATGTGTAAAATCCAATTGGTACAAGCTAATAAATGAAGATAAGTGTGTTGTTGGTTTCCTGGCCCTAACGCCACCCCCTGGGTCGTACCGGAACTAAAGACCCTCGACGGATCGTCCCCAACGTTTGGGCGTCACTCATACATGGACCTCAACAGCGAGTAGCAACCTGAGTGAAATGGTGAGCCATGGATGACCAACTTCAGCTGTGATGTACTGAATTATTGATGGGATATACCGATAAATAAATATCAGCCTGACATTGGATGGAGTCACTGACCCAAACTGGCCGGTAAAGTCAAAGTATTTAATCCCAAGTAACTGAAGTAAATAAATGTCATGAAATAGTAGGTGGGGTTAGGACATTTTGCTCATGTCAAAGACACCTTACAGGTAGACTGTGGACATTGGGGTTTGAACCAGAACATTTAGACTGGGAGTCAATGACCCTTAACACTATGCTTCCCTAAATAGTATACTCCAAATATGTTTCTTTAAAGGTAGCATGTTGTAGCTGCTGAATAGACAGCATCAATAAACTGTCTTTCTGGGATTATTTCAATGGGTTGACTCACTGTGTTCATGAAAGCATAGTGACAATTTACCTAATGGCAACAATGTTTTATAAAGAAGAAAAAACACCAGACCCCACAACATCAAGCACACTGACACACTCTGATCCTTACCTGTATCTGTTGCTCCCAGTGACAGACAAAAAGAAAACATATACAGTATAATCAAATAAAACGGTTTCCAATGTAGCCACAAAGCACCTTACAAGTTTACTGGTGACCTCTTCGACAGCATCCAAGGTAAAGGATGAGGAAATATGACAATATATTATGTTCTTTTATATGAGGATAGCTACCTTCTTAACTTGTTTGACAACTCAAGGTCAAACGGACTGTTTGACTTTGTGAAGTGAAGCGTTAAAATCACATGTAACTCAACATTTGCGCAGTTAGGAATAAATATATGAAGAATGGCAAAACTAAATACATTTCTGAAGATTCACTTTTAGAGTTAAAACTGACATTGTGAGTGCATTTTAAAGTAAGTAAAACAAACCCCAAAAAGGGATAGTATATATTGGAACATTTCCAGAATACAGAGAAAAATAATTATATAAATAATAATTATGAGGTGTATTAATCTTTCTCACCAAAAATGATATCCAAGAATGTATTATGCTTACTCTATAATTATTATAATTACAGGAACGCTACTCAGATCCAACCCCTAGGGGACGCTAAAGTACCACTGAGGAAACTAGCCAGGCTCACCTGCCGGCCGGCCCGCCTTCAGCAGAGTCCTGGCTCCCGGCCTCGCTGGGCGTGCTCACTGATTTGGAGGGGGACACGGGGGTCGGGACTAAATAATGAAAATAACATGTATCCAGCATTAAAGGCTGCAGCGGATGGACTGGTCACCCCAAGCAGAGGGAGAGGGGGCGGGTGCCATTAAAATAACATAACATAAGAAAGGGGAGATGTTTTAAAATATAGGTAAAAAAGCGTGATGGTGGATGGGGAAAGAAAGGACAAAAGTTTTAAAACAAAATGAAAGAAGGGGGAAAGAGCATCAAATTGTTTTTTTTCTAGGTTTTTTTTATTGTCATGGTCATTATTATATCGCTCTGTTTGCTTCTTTCAAAAGTATAGTTTTCAAAGTATTTTCAAAATGCATATTATAACTGTATTGGGTACATCCATATAGATATATGGATATATATCCACATATATCCACATACAGCATTGGAACGAAAAGAATTTCCCCCCGGGGATCAATAAAGTATTCTGAATCTGAATCTGAATCCGTGACCTAATATTAAGTTTAAGTGTTGTTTCAATGTGGACCACTACAGAACACTGCTGAGGCTTTCCCAGGGGCTGCTGGGAGTGCCGGGGATCCTGGGAATTGGAGGCAAAAGAGGAAGATCCTGAATCTGTCGGTTAGTTTAGCACAGTGGCGTGTATTCGTTTTGCTTTTCATATCTTGGGACACCATTATAGATTTCTGTCAACGTGAGTAAACAAATGTTTAGGAATGCAAAATTAAAGATGAAATAAGAATAATATAAATACATCAAATGATATGAATGATAACTTAGATGATTAAATTGACAATGTGCACAACATTTAAGGTTGTGATAATACTTACAGTAGGCTATACATAATAAATAAAGGCAGAGTTGAAATTTCCAGGTTTAGAAGTAAAACAAAACAAAAATAGTATTTTGATTTACATTGTACGGTGGCCGACAAGGGCCAAACGCACTGCAACGGCCAAACGCGTCTCCGTTAAGGAAAACAGCTGGCCGACAAGGGCCAAACGCAATGCAACGGCCAAACGCGTCTCCGTTAAGGAAAACAGCTTCAAGTACAGAAACGATTCAAATATACAAACTCAAACACAAGTCTAAACGAGGTGCAAAAAGAGAAACGTGTTGCAAATGAAAAAACGCGCTGCAAAAAACGATGCAGAGCACTAAAGAACGATTCAAACCAAGAATAACTTCTTCAAAAGCAAAAACGCTTCATAGCCGGTCACTGCTCCAACACTGCAGGGGGCGCTCGGGATGCAGAGAGACAAGAACAGCTGACTGAACAGCTGACTGAACGGGTGTTCAGCGGGAACGGTAATGTGATTTTTAATTGAATTAAATTAATATGTTATGTTTATATCACTGGTACAACGCACATTACGTGACGGTTTTTTTTTTATTGTAGTTTACATCAGACTCTACAAGGCTGCCACATTTGCATGTAGATTAGCCTGCCTGCTTAAATGATTAGAGATTGATATAAGCACCCGCTTAATTAGTAGCCTACATTAAAAAGGTGGAGATCATTCATGACCTACTTGAAAGGTTAACTGGCTGTCCAGAAAGACGAAGCTATTTCGTCTGTTCTAGCTGAAGTTGACGGGATTTCAGAGCTGAAATGTGAACAGAAAGATGCCCTAAAAGCGTTTATGAACGGGGAAGACATTTTGGCCCTGCTACCAACCGGCTTCGGCAAGAGTTTGATTTATGAACTCTTGCCTCGCATGTGAAAATGGAGCCGCGTCATTGGACTATCTGTTCTGATGTCAATCACTAACAATAAAAAAAACAACCGTCACGTAATGTGCGTTGTACAGTGATATAAACATAACATATAAATATAATCAAATAAAAATCACATTACCGTTCCCGCTGAAAACACCGTTCAGTCAGCTGTTCTGTCTCTCTGCATCCCGAGCGCCCCCTGGCCCTGCAGGTTTGGGAGCAGTTGACCGGCTATGAAGCGTTTTGCTTTTGAAGGTTTCTTGGTGTTGAATCGTTTAGTGCTCTGCATCGTTTTTCTCATATTGGCAGCGCGTTTGATGATGCTGCATTTGTCTTTTGTTTTTTGCAGCGCGCGTTTTTTCATTTGCAACACGTTTCTCTTTTTGCACCTCGTTTAGACTTGTGTTTGAGTTTGTACATTTGAATCGTTACTGTACTTGAAGCTGTTTTCCTTAACGGAGACGCGTTTGGCCGTTGTATGCGTTTGGCCCTTGTCGGCCAGCTGTTTTCCTTAACGGAGACGCGTTTGGCCGTTGCAGTGCGTTTGGCCCTTGTCGGCCACCGTAACATTGAGTAGTTATCTGATACATTTACCAGACACATTATCCAAATTGAGTCTGACTTGACCATTTGGATTTGCTAGTTATCTATCCACGACTAATATACGACTGATAAGAACAATTTGTTGGGAGTTGGGCAGCGAAAACATTGAATACTCTTAAACCAGGAATTGTCCATCACTGATAAAAGTAAAATAAACCAAGGGTAAAAATATATGTTTGAAATGAGAAGTGGAAAATCAAATTATACACAGAAAGGATAAAAAATGCAGATGATTGGAGCCATTTTATACTTTTTGGCATGCAAACATAACTTCAGTATTCACATCATTTTCAGTAAATTGGGTACATGTTTTATATGAATAAACATATAATAACACCAAATGTACTAAATAATATTGATATGCCACTTACACAGCCTCCGTTGTGACCGCTGGCTAAAAAAAAATCGCTTGCTAACCACGGAGTCTGGCCCCGTATCCGTAACCGCTGTCATTCAGATATTCGTTTCGATTTTGAACGAGCTTGCTGATTGGCCCCATTCGTCTAAGCCCCTCCCAAGCCCAAGCGTCCAGGCTTTCTATCATCATCAACATGGCTGACGCGGAAGTGAACGCTCGAGCCCGCCAGAAAGACGAAGCTATTTCGTCTGTTCTAGCTGAAGTTGACGGGATTTCAGAGCTGAAATGTGAACAGAAAGATGCCCTAAAAGCGTTTATGAACGGGGAAGACATTTTGGCCCTGCTACCAACCGGCTTCGGCAAGAGTTTGATTTATGAACTCTTGCCTCGCATGTGAAAATGGAGCCGCGTCATTGGACTATCTGTTTCTCAGGTCATCCAATCAAATGAGGCCCCGCCCAGTGCGCGCAGCTTGAATTCCCCTCATTACGTGATAAAGAGACAGACGTTACGGATACGCGCAGGGCCAGACTCCGTGGTTAGCAAGCGATTTTTTTTGAGCCAGCGGTCACTACGGAGGCTGGTACTCAGGATACAATACAAAATGTGTAAAATCTCCTAAACAATGGGTATATAACGTCTACTATAAGCCAATCAAGAATTGACAACAGCTTACGCTGGGGGTATAATATAGTGGTATTGCATATCAGTCCTATCGGCTATAAATAGGGCTTAGTTGTTGAGAATAGGAATCCATAAACGCCATCTTGATCTTATTTTTGAAACCAAAGCTTACTATCAAAGTTATTTGGTTGACGGAGGCCGTACGACACGCGTCACTGTTATGACAAACAATGAGAGCTAATCAGAAACAGCTATTGGGGGATGCAAACAGCTTTTTCTGACACACACATGTATACAATAATGGTATAACACAGGCGTTTACAATACGTATTACGGAATGATCTAAACACTTACAATGGCGTTACATACACCGTACCCATGAAGCATCTCTGCTCCACAGTGTTTACTATTGGGACCCAACACATATTAATTATAATATGTGTTTACATTTATATTTTTATCTATATATCAACGGCAAAATTTCAGGATTAGCTCAGTTGCCAGCATCACAAGTTGGATAAGCATGTATTTCATTGTGCAGTCCTAAGGGGGGTGTGGTGAGGAGTGGTCCTGGGGGGGTGTTTACCTAGTGGGGGCTCCGGGGAGATGCCGATGCTCTGAAGCAGGGCCTCCGTCTCCCGGCGCTTTCGGTCCAGGTCCGAGTCCTGCGGCGCCGCCTCCGCCTTCTGCTGGTTCTCTGACTGTACGGTACAAACACACACCGTCAGCTTCTCAACGAACACACACACACACTCACACACACATACGCACATACACACACAAACGCACACACCACACCCATATGCACAATGATGCAATGATGGATGCTCACATACCAACGTTCTCACACACTCCTGTTCTCATGTCTACACACACACTCGCACACGCACGTGCGTGCGCACACGCACGCTATATGACACACATCAGCATAAGCTCATCTACGTGCTTCGATGTGCGCGTGAACATGTGTATCTGTGTGTGGAATGAACGCTCACCCGAAGCTGTGCTGCGGCCTGACAAAAGTAAGCACACAAACACACACACACACACACAGGAGGTTACACCGGGCTATGTTGGGGATGGTGAGGTGGCTGGGTCGACGTGTGGGTGTTTACACACTTTTCCCCTCACCTCTTTCTTCTTCCTCTCCTCCTCTTTCCTCTTCTTCTCCTCTCTGATCTGGGCTAGGCGCTGCTTCTTGCGCTCCAGCTCTGCTTTGAGGTCGCTCTTGTCCGCCATGGTTTTCCACTGGGCCCAGAAATACGGTCACTACAAAAAAGACATAATGTTTGTCTAATGGTTTGTTAAATGAAGTCCTTGACAAGACCTGCCGTAACACTAGGTGACCGTGTCTAAACACCAGGCATAGTCCAATAGCATGTCATTCCCAATCATTAACCATGAGAATGTGTCTGACGTGCCTCAGGATGTGTTTTGTGCTTTCTGATATGCAACATGTGCAAGTATTCACAAATGATGGTGTAATGCACTGAGACCAAGCAAATTACTAAATGTAAATTTGTCCGTTTGTGTTATTAAAAGATTATTCCAAATCCAGCCTATTTAGATCAATGGCAGGACACAACTGAAGCTGAAACAATTTCTTGACTAGGAATAGACGATAGACTTGTGGCAAACAAACAAAAGTTTATACCTGCGTTGACGAGGGTGACGCACTTACAATCAGATAATAAACATAGTTGTACATAAATGAAACGCGTGGCAATAATATTTCCCTTCTGTTTCCTTGAGAAGACAAGACAACAAAACTATTTTTAGCTAAACCCCCAAATCACCTCAATTATCCATGCTAAACGTCGAATAGCGACATTTAAAGGCGTGCCTGCGTTTCATCCCAAAAGAACAAAGGCATTAACCAACTGTAAATATAATCACTCAACAGACAATAACGCCTTTACAACAAGCTAACATTGCAATGCCGAGTACCTTGTGAGCTCTTACAGATAATGATGTGTCACCGGCGGCAAAAAAGATGCTGTCTCACTGCTGCCCTGCGACCATTCACCACACCGTCAGCTGACCGACATCGGTTGAAGATCAGCCGAAGCACTGAATGAACCCTCGGCTGGAACCGTTTACCCTTATTACGCTAATGAGACATGTTTGGCTTAAGTATTTTGTCACTTGTAGTATCAAAATAAAACAGGTGCATAGCGAGGCGCTTCCAAAAGAGGGCAGGGTGGTGATGGGGAGGAGATCGAGAGAGGAGACTGGTGGCGGCGTCCCGTGTCTCGTGTCTCGTGTCTAGGAAACGCCGCCCCCTAGTGGTCGTGTTACTTGGTGCAGCTGTTCCCCAACAATTACGTATCTAATCCAAAATAACGTAAATTTCGTTTAATTTACTTATTTAATCAATTGTTAGGATTGTGTAATACAAAAATCTCTTACTTCTTTGACTTTGTTTTATGGGCCAAATTGACTAGCAGCGTTACGTAAACATCATATACCCCGCCCCCAAAATCCAGTTTATCTCTCTGCTCATTGGTTGAATTTAGTGGCCATCTCATCACTTTTTCTGTCAACAAAATCGCTGCACATAAGTCAAGTTGTTTGCTCGAAAAATGAAATCGATTCCAAGTTCAAGGATGCCACACAGAGGATCAAACGCGGAGGATCATTAGGGGTATCCTTAATTTAATCATGTTGCCATAACGAAAGCAGCTGAATGCATAACGCGTAACTGAATTCTGCCTGGTCCGTTTACGTCTGCAAGGCTGGAGCTCGCAAGAAAGGGCACTGTGTCCCCGATTTACATTTATAACAGGACGTGATTCAACCTTGGGGAAATATGAAGTTTGCACAATATCTGTTGAAAAACAGCCGGATGGTCGGGATACCAAAACAAGTGGAACGATTCGCCAAGTTCTCCCCTTCGCCTTTGTCTATGAAGCAATTCATTGACTTTGGTAAGTGTTGAGACTATGCGTGAGCTGATCTGCAAATGCAATGTCAAGTCTTTGGATAGGTTAATATACGTGATGAATATAGTAAAGTATTATCAATAAAAACAGCAATCGGTGGCAAATGCACCTCGAATAGGGCACTCGCTAAATTCTATACATAACGGGTTAAATCCAGATCTGTCACTGCCCTCGGTCTGGAACACACAGCTCAACACAGTCGTTTGGACGGATTTTAGACTGTACAGTATAGCATGAGATCATAATCGTCATTATCTCCTCAGTGAGCCACCTTGCATGCAGTTCTGTCGGTATGACCCTCTGTAACGTTCTCCTCAGACGTACACGTAGAAGCACGACCCAATTAAACTCTTTCATTTGTTTAATTTGCTGATGTGTTTTGTGCATGTGCCATCTGACTGTAGGGTCGACCGATGCCTGTGAGAAAACCTCCTTTGTGTTCCTGCGCCAGGAACTTCCGGTCAGATTAGCCAATATCATGAAGGAGATTGACTTCCTACCCGACAAGCTCCTTGGTACTCCCTCCCTTCGGCTCCTCACCAGCTGGTAGGCCCCCCACCTGCTGTATGGCCCAGAAAGAGACAGACATTCTGTTCACCTTCCGCTCATGTGTAATAACTATAACAACAACAACAAACTGGGGCATTCACTCTCCCACCCTTGTTGAAACTGATTTGTTTTCTTTAGATGTAGCTGTAGGTTACATTTGACCATCAAGCTACAATATTCTGAGATAATATATTCACTAATAACGTATGTAGGCCTATTATGTTCTCACAGTAGATTAACATAACTAATCCACTGTGCCTAAACGTTTTCCTTGACATGGGTGATTTGAATAAAAATGAAACACTCATTATACTGTTTGGCCTCGTTGCCAGCTCTGCCAGCCAAAATGACTAGATGAATGGTGTCTCCCTCTTCCTTTCTGGTTGGGGACTCATTAGTGATTAATCTATTACGGTATATATCTTATTAGACCACGCGATAACCTTAGGACCAGATATGTGTAGTGCTAACATCAGTTCTGACTAGTTTCTGGTTCTACACATTGTAGAGCGGTCAACTCAACATCATATTAAGTTGTATGGGTCTGAGATAAGTCAGACCCTGTAGGCGTGGCTTCTTTCCCATTTCACCCATGCCAACCATGCCAATACAGACTGAAGATTTACCTGGGAAAATCAGACCCTTTAGGCATGGCTTATTTGCCATTGCGCCCATAACAATATTGGCTGGATTTCTACCTGGATTCGGAAGATGCTTTATGGACCACCTTCAGAGGGCATGTCGGTTTACCTGGTATCTCTGAATCACCCACGTATTGGACCTAGCACTGAAACCATGATACTAGAGGATTAGAAATAATGCTTCCTCTTAGTGAGCAAGTCATGTTTACACACACTAAACAAGCCCTTTGGCTTGGATTATTTATATTCTCTAAAGATTATTTATTAGCATTTCTAATCCTTTAGTTATTCTTATGTCGCCAAAAAGCAATGTTTAGCAGTAGATTCCCCAGAGCAAAAAACGGAATGATTCTTCTTTATTTCTCAGACATCGGGTAAATTATGTGTATAATAAGTGAGGGTGCAGTCATATAATGTATACTCCACTTCCCCTTATCAGAAAAAGCATTCCGCTTTAGCCAAATGCATAGTCACTGAAAGTTGTGACGTACTTCCAAAGGACCTGCCAGACCAGACAACTTCTGTTCAAAGTAGATCTAAACACGCGTCTTTCATGCTCGGTTAGCTTCACCATGGCTCTTAATAACTGTCTCTAATGCAAATCACGTGGTTGTCATTGTGAAAGAGTGTTTTCATAAAGATGTGACAGATTGATAATAAAACTGTGACAAATAAAATGGCGTCACAATAATATGGGCGGGTTTCCACATTATGTTTAATACAGTAGATGGTTTGGAAAACAGGGGTCCCTGCCCCAGGTCACCCTGGGGGGTCATCTTCCTAACCACTTGGGACCAAATAGGCAGAACGGTGTGTTCACTGTCACTGCAGTCTGCAATGGAAATATGTTGTGGCCTCTTGTTGTTGCGTAAACTTCCTGAAATTCAAGTCGTGGCAATGCACGATCCCGCTGCATAGTCCAACTCCTATCACCGTACACACGTGACCGCTCCCACCTTTCACATCAACTGTAGCTCCTTTCACAACATTGTTATTAGGAGAGTTTGTGGCCTATGGTTTCTCACCACTAGTTTACAATCCTAATCATGTTGCTCCTATGCGTGTGTTGTGTACTGGTACCAGTCTACTGGTATACTGGCACCTAGTCATTGACACATTGACACACACATTGTGACATTAGAAGATCTCCATGCCACCACGGCTCCTCTTTGCGAGTGAGGTCATTTGAAATCTTCGTAGCAGTGTGTGTGAATTTTACGCCTTGTTTATCTCCACTGTTTGATAGATGTTGGCAGATGTGGCATAGCTCAAGGACAGGAGAAGAGAAAAAAGGGGCATGGTTAAAAACATAACCCCTCCTATCTCCTCCCCTGGTTTCCCTCCCTCCATCTGTCCAGCCTCCCTGACCCAATCTTCCCCTTCCTTTCTATCTAGCCAACGTCATTGCATTGCCACTATACTCGATACACTATTGGTTTTTCCTTTTTAAACTGGGGTGGAAAAAGTAATGGCCTCATGCAGCAGTCAGCCTCCAAGCTAAAACAAGCCACTGCACACTTGCACGTGTTTACGCGGGTTCATTTCAACATGTTGGTTGAAGATCACTGTCTGCGGGCTCGAGTTTCAAAGACATTCAGTCATAACTGTTGAAGGTCAGCCAGAGGATCAAGACAGCACGTCGACACACGCATGCGCACTGCCCCGGGCCCCTTCACCTACTTTCTTACAGCTAGTGGGCAGAACGGAAGCGCTAGCCTGCTGGGCTAGCACCCTCCCAATGCTACCTCCCCTCACACACTGTGTGTGTGTGTGTGTGTGTGTGCGTGTGCGTGTGTGTGTTAAATTGTGCACAGCAAGTTTCAATTTGCTGCTTTTAATGGAGGAATAAAAAAAGTTCCAAATTGGGGGCTGATGTCGTCACGAGACTCCCACATGGCTCATCTTTATTCAGGTCATGAACCTTCACGTGCCATGTATGAGGGAAGTCATTTCACTTTCAGATAACTTCCGTTATGTGGGGGTAATTTCAAACAAGCCTCATCTTGAAGTTAGGCCTCTGTTGACCGGTCACAGGTTTACAAAGTGTGGTCAATTGAAAGAAGCATTCACTAAATCTGTCCAATGAATCCATTAATATACTAATAATAGGGTCATGTCTGGTCTATCAGTCATTAATACAATCTGTTTGTGGCCACTAGGTATTCACAGAGTCTGTTGGAGCTTGTGGAATTCCTGGAACAAGACCCAGGCGATAAACAGGTCCTTTCCAAGTAAGTCACAGTACAAATCAACTCTCTAGTGATGAATCGTTTCCCTCCCGGTTGGATCATTTAGGCATTGTAGAAAAGTGTAAACATTAGCCAAATGATGTCCAATAATTCCCTGTGCTCATTATGCCATCATTGTTGTAAAAAAAATGCTGGAAAGGTTAGCAGTTTTGTTGTTTACATTGTTTGCATTTTGGAGGGTATAAGGGACAGGCTCCGTATAGGTCCAAGACATCCCTTATTCCCTAAAACCTCCTCCCCTCACCTCCGCCTCGTATTGACTGGCCTCAGGTTCACGGAGGCGCTGGTGACGGTGAGGAACCGGCACAACGACGTGGTGCCCACCATGGCACAGGGGGTGGTGGAGTACAAGGAGGCGTTCGGTGTGGACCCCGTGACCGACCAGAACGTGCAGTACTTCCTGGACCGCTTCTACATGAGCCGCATATCCACGCGCATGCTCATGAACCAGCATAGTGAGTACGCTGGGCTCGCCACAGCTTTTCCTTTTTAAGAATGTTCCTCTTTTTCCAGATTTTTTTTAAGATTGGGGCACGTGAGATTTTGCACGTTCAACCCTTTCCCAATCTAAATGAGATAATAAACCTCATAAGTCACAGCCGGAGAGGAAGCTAGGCTCAGCCACAGCAATGGCAGTTCCCCTTTTGGTTTGAACCCTGTTTGAACCCTGTATGATGGGTGATTTGGGCCATTTTAGAGTTCTGATGCCAATTGGGCATGGGCACGGTTTCCTCTACACAGCCTGTCCTCCCAGCTCTTGGAGCTACGTCTTAGGGTAGCGGGGTGTTGGGCCAGTGACCACACTAGGAGCCGACCTGCTGCCTCCTCTGTGTGTGTGTGTGTGTGTGCGCACACAGTCATCGTGCTTCATCGTGCTTGCGTTACGGCCCCTGCTGTGTGTGAACCAGCCCCTGTTGAGTGTGTGTGTGTGTGTGCTGTGTGTGTACGTGTGTGTGTTGTGTGTGTGTGTCGTGTCGTGTGCTGTGTGTGATGTGTGTGTGTGTGTGTGTGTGTGTGTGTACACGTTTGCTTCCGCAGCGCTCATATTTGACGGCAGCGTCAACCCGGCGCACCCCAAGCACATCGGCAGCATCGATCCCAGCTGTGACGTGGTGGAGGTGGTCAAAGGTGAACGACCTCCGTAGGCTGCCTCGGCCCGCCTCTATACATAGTCGCAGCGGCTCTCGTTGAGATAAGGAACAACTCTCTGTACAGTACACACAGATAAGGGCGTTTCTTTCCCCTCAAGGCCTAGTATTTGAAAAGTAGAGCCATGGCTTGTTTACTTTGACACTTTCTTAATCTAATCTAATCAGGTTCAATATTGAATCTCATTAGCATATTTCAATGTTTAACTTGAGCTGTGTCTACGTGTCTCTGCAGATGCCTATGAAGCCTCCAAAATGCTGTGTGAGCAGTATTACCTGACCTCCCCTGACATGGAGATCTCTCTGGTCAACTGTGAGTACCAACACAACGCCTTCTCCCTTCACTCAGGACAGCGTACGAGTACGAGCGACTAGGTGTGACCGCGCGCATGTTCCCTGAAAGTAGGCCAAGTGATTCAGTGACTGTACAATGTGTTGGCTAAACTGGGTCCCTAGCTTGTCTCTCCTCTGCATCAGCTGGGAATGTCAGCACTCTGAAACCACCCGGAATAAAGGCCTTTGACCTACACAGAATCTCTGTCTGTCTGTCTGGAAATTGTTACACGGCTGACCCTCACATTGAAGCTGTGTGCGTTTGGTCTCTCTCTCTCTCTCTCTCTCTCTCTCTCTCTCTCTCTCTCTCTCTCTCTCTCCTCTCTCTCTCTCTCTCCTCTCTCTCTCTTCTCTCTCTCTCTCTCTCTCTCTCTCCTCTCTCTCTTCTCTCTCTCTCTCTCTCTCTCTCTCTCTCTCCTCTCTCTCTCTCTCTCTCTCTCTCTCTCTCTCTCTCTCTCTCTCTCTCTCTCTCTCTCTCTCTCTCTGGCAGTCTGACCCCTGCCCTTCTCGCCTGGTTATCTTAGAGATGTAAGGGGCAACCAGACACGGTCTGGCCAGTACGTAAGTCCTGGCTCAGGGGCAGCTCCAATAACTCCCCCTCCAGTGTATGTGTCTGTGTCTGCGTGTGCGTGTGCGTTATAAAGGAACTGTGTCTTTATTTCAAAGCATTTAAATCAAAAAGGCTTGGTTATGCTGTACATGTTTCTGCTATTAACTGAAGACTAAAATAGGGCAAAGCCTAATCATTAATACATGGAATGTCCTCTCTGTAGCTGGTTCTGATCCTTGACCAGGGGCTTCCAAACCCTCTCTTTAATCCGAGTTATGCCTTCGTTTATCACCCAACTGTCTACTCACAACCTACATCTCTCTATCGCTCTGTGTCCCCAACTGACCCAATTCGTGTTCTGCAGCCAAAAACCCTGACCAGCCTCTTCACCTCGTCTACGTGCCTTCACACCTCTACCACATGCTGTTTGAGCTCTTCAAGGTACTGAAAACTTAAACCCTCGCACTTTGGGGAGAGAAGTGTCTCTGAATGACCCCCTCCCGAGCTTAACAGAGCAGAGTTGTAAACACTGGAGAGACAGACACTGCAATCCACTAAATGTCCTGCTGTGGCACAAAGACCTCTATCTCAACTCATGCTCCCTCTCCTTCTAATATTGTGTGTGTGTGTGTGTGTGTGTGTGTGTGTGTGTGTGTGTGTGTGTGTGTGTGTGTGTGTGTGTGTGTGTGTGTGTGTGTGTGTGTGTGTGTGTGTGTGTGTGTGTGTGTGTGTGTGTGTGTGTGTGTGTGTGTGTGTGGTTTCTCTGTTCAGAATGCCATGAGAGCAACGGTGGAAACCCATGAGGCGAGCTTCACTCTGCCACCAGTCAAAGTCCGAGTTTCCCTGGGCTCAGAGGACCTCACTATCAAGGTACACAGATATCTCGGTAACCTCCGTGGGGATTGCAGCAGTGTACACAGAGTCTGGGCGGATGTAACCGGACAACGCTTGCTCGGCCCTGCTGCCTTCTATGTTTTCCTCCTGTTGTTCTCTATTTTTTTTTTTTTCTTGAAATATGCACATAATATAGCGCTTTTGTAAACGTTGTTTTTCATTGTACTATAATACAAAAAATGTTTTGGGTCAGGGGAGGGCCACAATACTTTTTTCAATAAAAGATATGCACATAACTTACTGGCTAACTAACTTAAATCAAAAGTATGTTTGAAGACATGGACAAGTGAAGGGGAAAATTGTATTACTGTGATGCAGCATGGAAAACGTGGGAAACAGTGAACTCTGTACAGCAATAGCTAATAGTACATGTGCACCTTTTTCCTACGTATTGTATACATAGCAAAACACTGTGGTGTCCTTTTGTCAATGAGGCGTGAATCGTCAGGACAAATACCGTTCATGTGGACCCATTGTATGCAAAGGCATGTTTAGTTGGAAATAATCCAATACTGCTAAAGCAAACACAGTAACTATAATAAAAGTTACTCTGTTTCTCAAAACTGTGCATTGCCAGTTGGGATAGGCTTTCTGGTTCAGACCACCTTCCTTCCAAATATAAAACTGCATCTTTTTGTCCTTGCTCTGCTTCTGTCTGATAGATGTCTGATCGCGGAGGAGGAGTTCCTCTGAGGAAGATTGAGCGTCTGTTCAGCTACATGTACTCCACCGCCCCCAGTCCCGTCCACATAGACAACTCACGCAATGCTCCCCTGGTGAATGACCTCCTATAATCACTCTGCTCCTTAAACACACAAGTCATGTAATGCTTTATAGATGAACACCATTTTTTTGGTTTAATACCAACGCAGATTTCAGGGGTTTAAATAACATTGTTTCACGTTATTTACGCACTGCAATATGTGATAAATGAATGAATGAACAATGGAGATAAGGTTTTCTTTTGTGTGTAAGAAAGAGTGAAAACACATTTATGTTTAAATATAGGGCATTAAGCAGACGCTTTTATCTAAAGGGACTTACATTGGATCATACGCACACTCACGGTGGAGTCACCTTGCATGGTTGACTGGTTAACTTCTGGTTACTGGTACCTTCCGGTCACCAGTCAACCTGTTGACCCGCTCTACCTCTTGAGCTAAGCCGACATGCTTTTGAACTACCGGTTGGTTTCAATGTTGAACTCAAATATTTTCTCATACAGGTCCTACAGAACCTTATTTTCTTTTGGAAGTTGTCATTCATTGTTTATCAGGCCTCCACACAAGTAAAAATTAATTCCTAACTAGGATGTCTTAGCCCACTTGTTCTTAAATCAGACTTTACCTTTAGAGTTGCAAAGCAAACACCTCTTCATACTCAACTGAAGTGGTGCAGGCTGGCAGTAACCTTGCGCTAATGTTTAAACAAGTTGACCGCGACAGTCCAATCTATATGTTTAATGTCTATATGTTTAAACCAACCGCTTTCCTCCGTCTCCTGTTGTAGGCTGGTTTTGGCTATGGCCTGCCAATCTCACGTCTGTATGCCAAGTACTTCCAAGGAGACCTGCAGCTGTACTCTATGGAGGGCTACGGCACCTCAGCTGTCATCTACCTAAAGGTGAGGGGAACACACACACACACACACACACACACACACACACACACACAACACACACACACACACACACACACACACACACACACACACACACACACACACACACACACACACACACACACACACACACACACACACACGAGCCCCAAGGACCATCACTGACCCCAAGCTGTGCTGTTGTTATCCAGGCGTTGTCCTCAGACTCGGTGGAGAGACTTCCAGTTTTCAACCAATCCGCCTTGAGACACTACCAGACCACCCCGGAGGCAGACGACTGGTGCATGCCCAGCAAGGAGCCGAAGAAAATGGGCAAGTAACAGGGACAAGCCTGGCCTGAATAAGTGTGGGACAAACCATAGGAACCGTCACGGTTATGCCCTAGTATGGCTAGTATACCCCAGCCCACGTTACACTAAAGAACGGAGGTTGAAATGTATTCGGTGGACCGAATACATCCAGCCATTAGGAGCACCTCATTTTTCCCCTCACACGAAACACAACCAGCGGAAAGTATTTATTTTAGGATTTTATTAACATTTGTTTGTATGTTTTGATTGTTTTTGGATGTACTCCCTATACTAAATTATTGTATATTTAAATCAAAATGATTTTAAACCATCAGTGTTGGTGGTCGCATTTGCCCCGATAATAGTGGCACAACCGGTTTTATAAGCTTTTAAAGTAAATTCATTTGTATATTAATCCTGTTAAAAGAAAATCTATCTTTCACTCTCTAACGTAATCATTGTTTTAATTGATTATTGGAGATCTCAATGAGCCCAGTGTTGCACTGAGGCTCATAGAAGAAATGTGAAATAACAATGGTTATAATGGTTAAAGATGGATTGAGCTGAAGTTAATCAGACCGATCCACAGACTTATGAATGTCACCGTTGTGTGAGAGCGAACGTAAAGGTTTCCCACAATTTAAGGTCTTTAAATTGTCATATATCTGAGAGAGAATCAACATGATTCTCTCTCAGATAGTGGGCCCTGTGAACCATTTCTAGTGCCATAGCAGCCCCAAATGCCCAAGTCCTGCAAATTATGTTGCGAACAGATATCGCGCATGTGTGTGTGTATTTATATATTATAAGTGCAGGCCCTTACTATTCGGAAATGCTCCTTGGTCAGAATTCTGATAATTCCCATTGTCACGTTTAGGACCAGGCACGTCTTATTGAAGCTTGATTGTACTCAATTTGATCCTTCCTATTTTTATACAATATATATTTTGGGATCTATACCAAACCAATAACATCTCTATCACCTTTCCAAGCATGTGTATTCTGAGCCTGTTGGATCCAATTGTTCCGAATATTATTGTGTCCCAGGAAGTTTAAACCCTCAGACCCATAAGAGTTTTCATGTGTTTAAGAATATAATGATTATAGTGTTGTTCTAATAATGTGTACTTAGTCTGTAGACATTATTGAAATGGTGAATGCCAAACCTGCTCATTGTACCAGATCACAGCATACTAGGGAACATTATATTTTTCATTACCATGCTCCTAAAAAATGCCAGTATTATATAAAATAGGACTAATCAAAACTAATAAATAATCATGTATAATTTTTTATGTATGGAAATGGAACACAGGGATCATTGCAGTAGTCTGTGAAACAACTGTAAATATTAAGGACGACTTTAGGACCACTGTTATTTCTCAATGCTAATGTTAGCGCCTGACTGTTCTCCACTAATATCTGTTGAAATGCGCAGCATACGGTACATTCAACACCTTTTCATCCACGCCATTGGTCAATATGTTTGGACACCACAGTTCCCTGATCCTAAATCCCTTTCAACGGTATCGTTGAATGTTCAACTGTAGAATAAAAGACTACACTACGGAAATATGCATCTTTTATCGACGTGCGTTGGAAGCTGTGCTGAATGATTGAGTACCTTGAATATGTATGTGTTTTTCCGCTACCTCACACACAATGTTCTATTCCTAGACAGTGGAACATATGGGCTGCCAACCAGTCCGTGATGTACATGTCGGGCTCCATTCCAAATGAAGAACAGATTACACGTGGACACACCAAGTACATAGCTGCATCCACACAGCTGTAACCTGAGGAATACTTTAGCTTGTTATACTTAATACATAACCTCCTACAGTTCATGAGAAGCTCATCTCTTGGAGATTCATGTTAGCATGAGTGCAATTTTAAAGAAGCTTTTAACTTAAGTAATAGCACATATATATATATTAGGATCTATGTGGGTAGCTTTTGTGGGACTATCCCGTGCATATACGTACATGCACGGGATAGTCCCACGAATCAGGCTTTAGATCATTCATATCTAAAGTTTGTTGGCAAGACAAGCTCAAATCAGGGTGAAAGGGGCGTTTCATTTACCTTTGCTTCATATTTGTTTCAACAAATCATTTTCTTGGAGTCGAGGATCTGTGCGCCCCTAATTGTCTTATCCCAGAATTCACAAACTCGGCCAGCAGTAGTGAACTGTAAAAACCTGTCTAAAGGTCTGAAACAACACTGTGTAATTGGAAATACACTTTGAAATCTTCATCCACTCGCGTGAATCATTTATCTTTGGTAAAATATTGTGACAGCAAGGTCCGAGATTAATTACTGGAAGAAAGCTGTCCTAAGCAAATCCTCAATATAGGCCAATTAGTAGTAGTACTGTTTGTCTTTCTATACACATCGCATTCATGTAACAGAAACAGGATTGGTCCTGTCCGAGCACACATCTTGGTGACCTTGGGATGAGGTCACTGAAACGGTTCATGTAACTGTTGGCAGAGGAACAGATGCGCCAACAAGCCCATGGGGGTCCAACTCAGAGGCCTGCTGCAGGGACACACTGTGGCTCAAAGGGACACACACAAGAATGAAGCCACATTTCTAGGCTTTAGTAAATCCTTTCACGTTACTCAACAGTGGTTTCCATGGATGACCGACGATGCCGGAGACAGACGCTACGTTATGTTTGTTTCGACATTCCATGCTGTACAACTACAGCATGGAGGAAGACCAATGCTCTTCCCCTAATAGATTTTGGTGGTTTTATCTTCAAGAGATATCATTGGTCTTCCTACCTGCCCTAATTTCAGTTGTCTTATTTCCTATGAGCCGTCAGTTGAAAATCCCTTTCGGTCAAAGGAAAAGGCACATGACAAGAAGAGCAAAGACAAGTCCAAGTTTTTTAGCAAAAATGTATATCATTAACATTAATTTGCAACTCAAAGAGATGTGTGCTTCTGGGACGAGGTTGGGTGAGAACAGGGACCTGGATCTCCCTCTAGAAGTAATCCATGATCTGAAATATCAGTTTATAGATAATCACACACAAATCTTTTTTTGTTATAGAGGCTTGGTTAATTTTGTATTAAAACCTTCACTCATTTTATTCCCAAAAATATATTTACAGTATTTATTTATTTTTATAATTTTTTTAAATAAAGTTTCTCTTTTTTTTATTGAAGAAAACCCAAAAACCGAAGCATGTCCCAGAGTCAGGGTCATGTGTTTACATGCTGTGTGCACAGGCAGTTACCTGGAAAGACAAGCACTTCTACTCTAGTGGCTTTTTTAAGGGCTTGTTCTGCAAATATTGACCCTTGCTGGGTTGGTTGTTGGGTAGATAGCCAATTCCTTTACGCAATGAGTTTTTTGTGTATGAACAGGTCACATTTTTTAATTGAATGATAAATATAATCCATACAGTGTTGGCATGTCAATCTGATCTAGAGGTCTATTCGATTATTTGAATGTATAAGGATTAAAAATACATTTCCATAGTCACACATTCTGCTTTCTACATATATCTACCACATGATGTTATGAATCCATGAATGATTGATATGCTGTCAAATTCCGCTTTCAGTTGGTGCATAAATAAATAATTATCTTTGTCTGTTTTTCTAGTTTATTTCCATTATCCATTTATTTGAACATTGACTGTGTCTGAATGTTATTTAATTTTTTCCAAGTGAAATCATCGTCATAAGAGGTTAGGTAGTGTTTATAAATCTTGCTTAAGGATGCCTACAGGTAGACTATGGATAGAGGAATCAAACCCAGTAGGTTTTGGCGAGACGTGAACCCCCTAGCCACTACACTACCCTGACAGTCCATTACAGCGCAGGTAGGGGTTAAACATATCGCTAAGGATGAGCACAAGTAGCCTGAGGACATCAGGGACTCAAACCAAGAAGCTTTATCTTCATAATGCCTTCAGGATCCAGTTGTCAGTCCAAACTCTGACCCTTCCAGTCCTCAAAGGAAAACTAGGATCTTAATAAATGTGTCCTTTCAGGTTCAGGCACTACATCCACCGACAAGAAAGGTGCAGATTAGTCCTGGAGCAGCACCATTGCTGCTCCATGAAGCTTCTTTTGTTCATTGCCCCCAACGTGAAGCTGGATCCCACGTCTCGGACCAACCGCCTCTCCCCTCCCACCGCCGTCCGTCGCTAGGCAACGCAGCGAAAGACAAAAACACACTTGGGCGCCGCTCTGTCGCCTGACCAGGAGGACCAGAAGGACCCTCGGCCGGCGTTCGACTCAGGGTGGGGCTGTTTCAGTCGGCGGGGAGACCCAGGGTGACCTGACACCGGTCCCGGCCCCCTTCAGTAGAGCGCCCCGCTGGGCTCCAGTAACAGGTACCTCTGGACGGACGGCGGCAGGGGGAGCTGCGGGACGGCGGCCATACACATCCCCCCCAGGGCGCCACGGACGCTACACCTGGCCAGGTGCATCAGGGAGCGCGGGCCGTCGGACCACACGGAGAACAGGGAGTCGTAGAACGCCTGGTGTCTCTGGGGAGGCGCGGAGAAGGGCCTCCCGTCAGTTAAGACTGGACTACATTCAGTTATAGGGGGGTTCAGGTTGGACTATTATTTATTCTTTCATTTTTTTTATTACAATTTATATCATTTGATTTGTTTTCCTGTTTTGTTTTTATCACGATTTGTGATTAAGTTTATTCAAGAACGTCGATGTTAAATAAGTTCATGTGTGATGCAGATATGTTAGCTTGGCTGTTCCAATATAGAACGTTTTTGGTCGCTGACTTTATGACTGACGCTGACTTTAAGGCGTGGGCTAAGAGGAATCTGTCTCTTTGTGTTTAGTGTGTTTATTTGGTGCTGGATGAAATGTATTGTATCGTATATTTTGATTGTGTATGTACTACACGCTTTGTGTAGTTATATATCGGTGTCCTGTTATCCTATGTGGGCCACTTGTGTGGCATGACACGGAAATAAAAGAAAACGTCAACATTTATAGAGCTGATTTGAGGCATATCCTCTTCAATAAGAGACAAGGGCCAAGATTAAAACCAAAAACTGTATCTATATATAGGTATACACATTTACAGTATGCGCCTACATACTGTACATCTGTCTGAACGTCGTAGTATACCTTATAGCAGTCGTCAGGAATGGACGCTCGCCATTTCCTTGTGGGCTTCAAGCGCTCGTAGGAGTTGGCCAGGATCTCCACTGCTTCAGGGAAGTCATGGCAGGCCTGCAACACCTGTACTGCACCAGACACACACCGGCCATCCAGCTAACGATTACCCCTAACCGCCACGAGGGAAGACTCCCACCGCAGGGGACGGTCCCCCCTCTTATCGCCGTGTGTGAACGATGGGGGGGGGGGGGGGGCTGGATTATACCTCATGGGGCTCACCGGTGGTTCTTGCGTTTATGTTTCTTCTGTCCGTACTTCTGAGCTTGAGAAGTTGCTAAAATCTTCTTACGCTCAGTCACTTATAATGATAGTGTTGTTAAAATGAACATTGATGTGAACCCCTGAACTACTTTATCGTGAAAGCCGGTGAATGGCCAGCAATTTGTCGCCCGGACATGTATTTATTTTTGTTTGTTTATGGTTTTGGTTTGTTTATGTAATTGCATGTACTCCTATAATACGTAACCCTCTTGCCTCTACGCCAGGGACACTGGAGGACGTCCCCCCGCCATTGGGGTCCACCACACCGGGGTGTCCTCCGAGCTGCGTGTACGAACCTTGTGGAACTGGGGGGGGTAGACGCGGGCGGCGTTGTGGTTCAGCAGCAGCTGGTAGCAGAGATGGGGGACGCCCATGGGCCTGACGCCGGTGACCTTCAGGAGGTACTGGATGGGGGCGCAGCCGTTGATGTCCATGGCCCGGGCGTCCGCCCCGCCCTCCAGCAGCGCCTGCATCAGCACCTGGTCGCAGTTCCAGGCCGCCTTGTGGAGGGCCGTCTTCTTGTCCTCCTCCGGGATGTTTGGGTCTGAGGTCGGACCAAGGCGGCGAGAAGGAGGCGTGGTCATGTTGTCACACGCTCGAATCAAAGTTATACTCATAGAGCTACAGTATGTATGTACTCCACATATATATATATATATATATATAATATATATATATATATATATATATATATATATATATATATATATATATATATATATATATATATATGTGTAGGTATGGGTATCAAATAATAAATGTACAAATTTTGAACATGCAATATGTGCGTCCAATAAACATAGATTAACTTGAATATAGCATTATATTCTTGATAAAATATAAGTACATTTGTATATTTGTAATAACACATTTTACTATGTAATAATTTTGATTGGCTTATATGGGATAACTTTATGCAACAGTGATCATACAAACTTAACGGGTGAGAAATCCGGCACTAGGCCGGTTGCAATACCCTCAGAGCATTCTGAGTTGGTTACAGATCTACATAATAATAAAACCTTCCTATGAACCCCATGGGAGCATGGACCACCTGCATTGTGGTCCAGCAGAATGCGACAGACGAGGTGGTGGTCCTCGCTGTAGAGCTGCTCCTTCTGGTCGAAGGCCCAGAAGGCCGCAGTCAGCAGGGGAGTTTCCTTGTGAGAGTTGACCGCGTTCACTGCAGCGCCGCTGGACAGGTACAGGGCCGCCAGCTGGGGGATGCCGAACCTGGCGGCCCTGTGCAACGGAGTGTCCTCTTCGTTGTTATCACTGGGCATGTTCACCTTCCCACCTGCAGACAGGAGATACTGTTCTTTCTTCCTAAAGATAGTTCCAGATGGCTCTATTTTAATATAAAGTTTTCTCTGGATATTTTTTTTCTCCATTCTTCATGGCATAATACGTCTCTGTATTTATGTAAGCACACTGCACACACTCCATCTTTATGTATTGACTGTAGCAATTAATATAGTAAGTACCGGTACATAAATTCACTATTATATGCTTTATTAACATATATTACCCTCAAAAGGCATTATGGTATGCTGTACTAATTACACTGAACTAAATTACATTCAACCCTTCGTTCAACCACAACTACATGAATCCCCCCCCCCCTCGCCATTGTTGACCTCTGACCTCTGAGAAGGAGTTGCTTGGCACAGTCCACTGAAGCCCTGGTGATACAGTAGTGGAGAGCTGTGTGGCCGCTTAATGATTGGCTGTTGACCCGGGCCCCATGGTCCAATAGCAAGGCCACGCAGTCAGCCTGGGAGACCTCGCAGGCCACATGCAGCGGGGTTTTGCCGTTGGGTTTGCGGTTAACGGCCGCCCCCTTCTGGAGGAGCACCAGTAGTGACTCTAACGCGTTGTACATCACGCACACGTGGACGCCCATCGCCCATGACTTCTCAAGTTTATAGCCTGGCAACCAGTATCCTGTGAGAATAGAGAAGGGAAATGTTGTTCTTTAATGAGAATAACACAACTACTCTCAATCGTGAGAAAAACACAATAATATCTTGGCTTTTGGTTAAATTTCCCCGTGGAGCTTTAGCGCCATCTAGGGGCTGATCTGAAATAATCGTCCAGTTTGTAACAACAAAAACAATGCATATATAATACGACTTTAATGATGTCTTAGTTCGAACCCATTCACTTACGTTAACTCTATTCCGGCCACTATATGCCTTCTTCAAATCCTTCCCTACCTTGCTTGTACGAAGCCAGAACCATGTTGCGGTCCTCCACCTCCAGCACCGTGTCTATATCCAGGTCGCTGTGGTACAGGATCTCCAACACCGCCCGGCCGTCGTTCCTCTGCAGGGCCGCCAGAAAGCGGGCCTTGAGCTCCTTGGCCGCCAGCTGCCTGGGGTTCAACTCCTCCATGAACACGGAGGGCGTCCCGCTGCCTGCACTTTCACCTGCCCCCAAGTCGGGCGTCCCGCTGCCTGCACTTTCATCTGCACCCAAGTCGGGCAAGGAGAAGGGCGCCCGGAGGCTGACAGCGGCATTATCGACATCAGCACACCACAGAGAAGGCCTGAGATGATCTTGCAAATTGCCGCGATAAAGGCGGTGAGCATAACCTGTTAAAACTGTCCTCTCTGTGGAGTGCCAAACATGCACGGCGATTTTCGTAATCCAGAGATGGTGCATTTGATTTAAAACATTCAATGAAAGGGAGTAGGCCTACGTTAAACCGTAGCAGCAAGAGGGAGTGAAATCCAATATGCCTAGGGTCCTGCTTGGTATTAATAGAATGGTGAGCGTGTTGTGGGTACCCATGATGTATAATAAGAGCAGTAGGTCGTTTGTGGGAGCTGAATACCCACCTTTGCGTTCCATTTTGTATTGACTGGATTAAATGTGAACACAAAGGTTTGACCAAAACAGACTGATTTATATTGGACTGCTAGGTGTATTGCGATTGATTCTCAATATCCACGATCTAGGTCTACCTGTAGGAATCATTGGCCCATACCCCTTAGTAACCTCCTTAGTAGCATATCAGAATTGTAATCCGCTTTGGGTAGTAGTAGGCAAATTAATAGCCGTGGTAAATAGGTTATAGTCGTAAAATAACTAAACTTGTCCATCATGAACCGTTTTCAGACCAGGATGTCTGCTTTGTGGGCATCATTTGAAATTTTTTAATTAAAAACTCAAGGAAACATTGCCACTGAGCACACAAGCCAGACAGGATAGAAGAAGGCAAGCCAAAGGAATCAACAGAGAGGGCCTGCACATTTTATTCAGTGTGACAAGTAGCTGCCAAATCTAACCTTTTCATAATGCAAAAGAAAGAGGGAGAAGGAGCGAAGGAAAAGTAAGAATAGGATAGGAATAAGCAAACAGCTTGGTTGGTTCCAAAGCGTTAAAGCGTGGCGAAAAGTGAGTGAACCTGGCTCTCTCTTCCCGTCACTTTGCACAGGAAAGACGGACGCACACTAGAAGGTTCCAGGCATTGCCCAAAACAACATCCTTTACCTAGAGATCGCTATTCACCCCGCGAGCAGCGCAGCTAGACAATCAAAGGGAAAGGGTAGGAACACAAAACGGAGGGGATCCCCTTTTGTAGCAGCCCTAGTAAACTGTACACGGCCCACCGCCAGGTTAGAAAACAAGGCTCCTTTAGGGTTTATAATACAGTATATTGCTTTCGGCATGTTTCACTGTAGGCCTACATAGAAAATGCTCAGTGTACGGACTGGTCCTTCGACTGGGGAGGTGATGGGGGTAGTATTCACAGAAAGGGTTCAAGTATCGCTTACGTTTTTGTTTAAGAGGAAGGATGAAACAACACAATAGGATTTTCTTATTTTTTTGCAATTTTTAAAATGGGATGACATATTAACGTTGAATCATGAGCTCAAGTCACATTGTTGATGATTATCCACTGATATCTAAGAAAAAAAAAAGTATATTTTATCTTCTAACATAAAATCTTTTTTGGCCAAGAAAGAAAGAAAAACACAACTGTGCATAAATCATTAGATGGTGTTAATAATACTCTATTTCTTGCATAACTTACTGTAGCATAAACAATAGTCAAGATGGTTCATAATAATACATAAATAAATAATAACTGTTTCATTCAGAATGGTACAGTAGCTACCTTTTGTTGCATTGAGTGGATGTAGAGCTCAAAAAATACTTTCCAACTTTCAAACAGACAAGTGTAAACGATGAATGTTGAGCCGTCGCTAAAATATGTCCTATTTATCTCACTTGTGCAACTTCTATCACTTCCTTCATCTGTGATGAATTATTCAAAACTACAGCTCCAGTCATCTTTCTTCCAGAATATCAGTTTTGTTTAAATATGTTAACAAGCAAGACAAAAAAACAAAAGCATTAATATTAAGGTGTAGCATTCTTGGATATTCATTCACATATTCTCAGGATCACAGGTGTCAAAATAAAGGTAATGAAACAGTGATTTGTATGTGTGGGAATCAATTTGTCTTGGTTAAATTAGATCAATAATAAATGGATTTCGTAAAATGATTCGGATGATCAATCTTCGGATTGAAACACTATTTAGAAGTGAATAGAGATAAATACTCATCTATGATTTCCCAAAGGCAGCAGCTGGGTAGTAATCATCTGTTGTTTTCATCATACAAAAAGGAGGTCGAAAGCAGGTTACAGACGGCGTCAGAACGGTATGCATATAAGTACGAGGTTTCACTTTGTAATCATGGCGGCATGACTATGTGGGTTATTATGTCGTCTTTACTGTACATCGTACACTACCACAGTCTCCATTCCCATCCTGGACATCCTTTTGAGTTCTGGCGGTTCTTTCCTGTCATTTTCATATTTTTGTCGGGGAAATTGCTTTTATAACATTTAAAGAACAATATACAGAGTCAGTTTCACACAAGTCTGTAGACGACTTTCCAGTGTTGTGGACTTTTCCAGTGTAGTCAGAGATGGGGATCTATTTTCTCTCAGTCAGGACCCACTTGCATGGATTCCAGTGTTCAGATTCAGCAGCAATGAGAGGAAGCAGCACTGGTGACATCTAGTGGTGGACGTGTGTAATTGCCCATATGATCTCTCTTTCCCCCCCAAAGAGTTTGTGCGAGTGCTTGTGTTCATCATCACAGCTGTCAGGTACTTCCCAAGGAACGCCTCTGGACAGGATATATTACTGTATATAATTCTGCCTGTCACATGATGGCACACTAGAGATATCTGCATTTATATTCATCGCTGTATATGTACAATGCCACTGGTAAGGGACGCTATCGTACACATCCATTAATATGGCTATTACAGATGGCTCTAAATAAGAAGAAGCTAAAAGATATGTTCTGGGTGGATGCAGAGGTCATGTTTAACCCTCTCGCCATCTAACCATGAATATGAATAAATACACGTACAGCAATAAATGTCTAAATAAATATAGATCTGAGCAGATGTTGAAACCGTAATACAGAGATAGCGTTGGTGGGGGGATGATGGCTGGGGTTAAGGACGGGCGGGTAAAGGGGCAGCAACCTATCAACAGTGTGAGCACCTTTTTTTGGTTTTCTACTCTGTGAAAAAAAATTAAAACACACCACCCAACAGCCAGCTGGTGGTCTCACTGTGGTCCTCCACCACCACCACCACCAACACCAACACCATCACCACCACCACCACTGAGCCATGTGGAATATTTGAGCAGCATCGGGCATCTTTAAGGGCTCCCCACTGAGGACGCGGGGGTCCTTGGTGATGTCCCGGGGTCTCGAGGTGCTACTGGGTGCGGGGAGCGTGATAAGAACGACAGTAGGGGGGGTGCGGGGCTCCCCCGGGGTCCTAGGGCTCGTTCTAGGGCTCGTCCTGGCTCTGTCTCTGCTGCTCCTGCTCTTTCTGGCGGAGCTTGTCGCGCTGCCTCTCCAGCTTTTCCCGGTTCCTCCGGGTCTTGTCCTGAAGCCCCTTCAGCTCCTTGATCTTCTTCTTCAGCAGCCCCCGGTCCTGGGACGACGAGACGCCCAGGGTCTGCGCACGCACGCAACGCACACGCACAAACACACGCGTATTTCTACTTTGTTTTATGCTACCACATCTATTGCCGCCCATTTTGCAACTATGGCATTTTGTGCTTGACTTTAAGAGGGCTTCGGGCTGGCGGGTGTCGTAGAACGTGGGCATGTGAAGCCGTTAAAGGCTCACCGTGATTAAGTGTTATTGTTGCTACACCAAAAAGATCGACTCAACTTGCCCCTAGACCCGCCTCCTCCGCAGCTACAGCGCGTCGATAAATACTACGCACCAGAAACCTTGACCGTTTCTCTTTTTCGTCATTTAGCCGGCAGCTTTGTGGGAGAGGTCCACTCACCTTCAGATCGTTGCTCTCCATCTGCAGTAGGCGTTCCCCGTCCACGTTTTTGGCAGTGAATTCTGGGACATGGAGTTCCAGGTGGAGTCCGATGAGCCAGCGGGCCACGTGCTGGGGGGTCCACTCTGTCACGCTGAGGGTCAGCCCCTGGTGCTGCCTGGGGAACTGGGCCTCGTCTAGGATCTGCAGACAGAGGATAGGAGGATGGCACTCACACATCTATATAGGTTTATGGATGATAAAAAGATAATGCCTCATCCTTACATGCGATAGCTAAAAGGGGGATAAGGAGATCTACATAACTAAATGGGAAGTCATGCATGGGAAACTATTCTGTGATAAAAAAAAACATGGATGCCGATGCAGACATTGAGTGACAGCCTTACCTCATCCTCTATCATATCCAAGCTCTTGAGCATGGCAGCATGAAGGACAACAGAATACAACTTTATTAACACCAAATGAAAAAGACACCAACAAAAATGGCGTCTGCACCGCATTGCAGACAGTATCCTCTGCTAAAGAACAACCATGACTCTGAAACCCAGCAGAGACACGTCAGTGTTTCGTCACGCGTTGTCTTGTGGTGTCAAAGAGAGGCTTGTGTGTATCGGGGCGGGGGTGTGTGTGTGTGTGTGTGTGTGTGGGGGGGGGGGTGGTCTGTGGGCGCACCTCGTCTGAAGAGAGGGCCGGCGCGTGGGGGCGCTCCGACATCTTGGCCTCGTTCAGCAGGCTGCTGATCTCCACCGAGCTGCTGCTGCTGCTGCTGTCGGCGCTCAGGGCCGGACCCTAGGAGACGAGAGAACCACAAGGGCCGGGGCTTGGCTTTACATCGCCTGGGTCCAATGAGCTCAGGCTGGGAGTTGCAGTTTTATTTTTTTTTGCTTTCCCCCGCAGACCCTAAGGATTAGTTAATTAAGACGGGTCAGTGAGGGTCTGTTTTTGAGTGACACAGGAGAGAAATTGAAGAAGAGCAATGCGTGTGCTAGAATGATTGTGTGCTACTGAAGACAAGACGTGTATATCTAAATCATTTCGGCTGGGGAATTGGATTTTCACGTTAGTAAAAAGAATACGTTAGTGTCAGGACACTTAAATGATGTAACACCAAGATCAGCCCGGCCTGCGGTTAAACAAATAACCAATTTAAAACTGATTTGATTTAAAGCTCTACAATCACTCATAATATAATCACTCATATATAATCAACTCATGTAGGCTGATCAAATGTGTCATCTGGTTTGCACAGGTTTCTTGAGATTTGGAGATACTTTCAACCTTTATGATTAGGGAGAATTTATTGGTTTTGTTATCCCTATTTACCTTAAACCACCAATCATTGGCCATTTGACCGAAAGGGATGCATGATCGGACGACAGTAAGGGATACACAATATATACAATACCAAATAATATGAATAGGAGAAGAAGTGGGGCCAGGTTAAAAAGTTCTGTTGAACAAAAAGCAGGTTTATTTAAATGAATAACGAATAGCAACTAAAAACACTTTTAAGAAAATAAGATTGATTCCAATCGTACAAAAACAACGTCTGAAAACCCGTGAAAAAGGTTTTATCTATTTCTATTTGGTGATCCACAATTTTGCTAAAATGACCTATGATTGAATACATGATTGGACTATTAGTTTTACTATTCAAATGTTTTTCCAACTGCCTCCTGAAAGAGCACGTTAATTGTTTTGTTTTGTTCACATTAACAGTTAGACCTTGCGGCGCCATGGCAGCATTCACCATAATACAACCATAATACAACCACATCATCAACCCTCTGTGCTGTGCAGTGTGACCTCATATACCTTGGCCGTGAGTTTCTCTGGACTGTCCTCCACCGAGGGCTCCGTGGAACTGAGAGAGAGAGAGAGAGAGAGAGGGAGCACACGGGCACAGAAAGAGACACACACACAAGATAGACAGAGGGAGAGAGAGACACAGAAACAGGGAGGGAGAGCATACGGGGACAGAGCGAGACACACACACACACAGAGACACAGAGGGAGAGAGAGAGGGACAGAAACAGAGAGAGAGACACAGACAGAGAGAGTGACAAAGACACAGAGACAGAGAGAGAGACACAGAGACAGGGAAAGAGATGCAGAGAGGGACAGAAATAGACACAAACACTCACATACAGACAGAGAGACAAAGAGGCGAGGAAACAAAGAAAGAGCGAGAGACTTTAGAAACTTGATGGCGATGATGACAACACAGATTTACTTCCCAGACGACTTAATAATTCTCAAATCTTGTGCGTGCGTGTGTTGGCAGAGAGAGTGGGAGAGCGAGGCAGAGAGTGACCATGGCCCCTAGTTTGGGCCAACGGTGTGTTGTTGTTCGCCTGACTGGTGCCTGTACCCCTGTCTTGAACCCCCTCTCTCTCTCCACTCTCCTGTTTTCCTCTCCAATGCGCAGACACATACTTTCTGACACACACACACACACACACACACACACACACACACACACACACACACACACACACACACACACACACACACACACACACACACACACACCACACACACACACACACACACACACACACACACACACACACACACACACACACCACACACACACTCTAGACTCCTGACTGATTATATCGCTGCCGGCAATGATTGCAGCAAATAGAGAAGTGTACTGAAAACTGCATTATCAGATGCACATAAATGTAGTCACTGTAGTTATGCACTGTAAGTTATTTGGGTTAACACACACACACACACACACACACAAAACAATGTGTACGCACACAAACACACACACAAACAAATACGACTGCAACAAAGGGGTGTGTGGGTGTGCGTTTGTGTGTTCCTGGTGCAGATCCAGAAATAAAATAAATTAAATAACAAGAAAACTTAACAAGAGACTACCCACTGTGCAGAAAACACAACATTGATAATTAATGACTAGCAGACGAGATCAATAGATACACACACACACACACACACTAGCACACACACAAACAGTGTCTCTTAGGGAAGATCCAGTAAAGCAAAATGCATGAAGTTAATCCAGGGATGAGTCCTGCTAGCCACTAGGCAGCCTGGGTTTGGCATACAGCAGATGACAACACCACAGGTATCTAAACAACGTGTTTACCTGTTCCCCGGCGATGCCTGGGGATCCTTGGTTCCGCTTTGCCGTAGCGAGACTCTGAGAGGAACAGAGAGGAGATGAGGAGAGGCAGCTGGTGTCACGCGTTACTATGGTAACCAACACCGCGATCACAGCCTCTGTCCTCACACCGCTTTGAACCGCTTGTTCTAAAAGTTTAAGCATTTGATACTGAAACTCGTCCTCGTAAAATGTGGCCCACAATCTTCGTTTTAACACATGCAGCAACAGACGTTTATTTTTTTAAATGATTTGATTCATGAGGCCCCCCCGTGGGTGAATGGATTATAGACGACTTGTCCCACCACTCGTTATCCCAGTACATTGTTGTGTTGTTTTCTATCTCATTATTGGGTTTGGGCAAGGTCATACCCGGGCCCCGGGGCCTGTCTGTTGGGGCTCTCTTCCCCACTGCCAGCCGCTCCAGACACCATGTGAGACTGGCACCCTGCGGACAGAAAACAAACTCTGTGACGTCCCGCAGATGATAAACACACTCTTCTGAAGCATGACTCAGCTCCCGGCTCCACGGTTGCCTCATCATGATTCCAGGTCTTATTGGGTTTATTTCGGTTTCATCTGCAAGGTCATTTTGTTTCAGCGTCCGGTGAATGTGACTTTGAGCATTTCATGACACCTGGCTTTTTACTTTTATGTTTTACTCTGCAGCAAAATGTTGACTTTCCAGCCAAAGGAAATAACAAAAAGAGGGTAAGAAAGAAACCTATACATAAGAAACCTAAAATTAGGCAGGTCCAAGGGACCATTTCTTTTGGCATCAAGAGCTTTAAGTATGCATGCCAAATACTTAACGGCCGCTGTATTGAAACTGCCCAACATTTTATTTTCTTTCATCGCTTTATGTTGTGAGGGCGGGGGCCTAATGTAAACGTACCGTCCAGACTGGTTTCCTGCGGCAGCAGGGATGGTCTCGGCGAACCCTCAGTGCTGCCGGGGTTCCTGAGTCCCGCGCCGTCGAAGGACGCCGCGCTGCGCACCGAACCGCTCCGGCTATGGGCGGGACTTCCTGTTGTACTCTCTGCCACCTGCCACCAAGAGAGTTGGGAGGGAAGGGGTTCACAGTTAGGAACAAACCAATATGATGTAGACCAAATATATGTTTTGTACAGTAAATATGAAATAGATAAATATTAATGGCGGAAAAGGGATGGAAAGGCCGGAAACAAATGTGGGGTGGCTCGACTTGCTAGTTCCCTAAGCAGGCAGGCCAGCAGGGCCCTTATTCGCCCACGGACCATATTGGTTAGTTGCGTCGGGAAACCTTCTAGAATATTTTGGGAAACCATGAGGACTGAGTGCTACATTCTAAAAAAATACAGACCATTTACAAATGAAAATATAAAAAATATTACTTAAAAATATATATATTAGCGTTGTCTAGCATTATTTATCCTAATAAATAATAAATATCCTTAAGAATCCAATATCCTTAACCTAGCAATTGTAAGTGCTTGGCACTTGTCTCTCCTTACTGTACCGACAGCGTATTATATTGTTTCTCTTTCTTCTGAAAAATCACTTTGGATAAAAGCGTCTGCTGAATCCCCTAAACGTAAATGTAAATGTAATTCCATTTCCTCACCCAGGTAACATTGAGAACACTGGCGAATACCTCTTCATGTTTCCCCAAAGATTCTAGAAGGTTTTTTCCCACCCAACAACCAACCAGTATGACCAGAGGGTGACCAGAGGGTATAAAATCAACACCTAGTAACAACTCAGCCAGGTTCCATTACGACCTGAGGTGCTATACCACACAATACAACCCCTCTCTCTTTCAAACTATTGTCCTGTTCCTATGCTAAAGAACACATTTTTTTGTTGAATAAAAAACGCACACAACTGCTTCATCATTCTGTGTTTATCTTTGTCTCCAAGTTCTTCTTAATGTGTGTTACATACAAGCAACACTTGTCAGTCCTCGGGTTCGTTTCAAACCTCGTTTCCCAGTCTGGGAGCCTGTATCTGGCCAGTCACAACCCAGCGCTCCTGCCTTTCTGCCTCAGTACTGCGTATGCTACCGCTACGCTAACAAAGGCCGCACCTCTCCCATCAGCATCTATTGTAACATGCTGAGAGACCACCGCATCATTTTTTCCGCTAGCACCGGACACTAACACAGCGGTTAATGAATCGCTTCGAGAAAGGTATTAAGACATCAGATAGGATGACTGCATTAAGGGGCCAAATGGCAAAACAAAAACACACAAGCTCACACAAACTCACATCAAAGAACTCCTTTATGGCTTGATGTGAGAAATGAATTGACATTGACTTTGGGTTTTATTGACAAACCTCTCCCTCTGTCGAGCTGATGCTGCCTCTCACCCGACCGCCCTGGGTCGACTTTCTACTGGGAGAATCCAACCCTGAGAACACACACACACACACACACACACACACACACACACACACACACACACACACACACACACACACACACAACACACACACACACACACAACACACACACAGACACATTGTTCATCAATTTTGATGTGCAGCGAGGCAAGGCTGTTTCATGCACTGAACCTAATACACAGCCTGTAATAACTGAACTGTAAAACAAAGTATTAGCTGCATCACAAACTTAAACACTGGAGCACGACTGGATCTTCCAGCAGCAGCCAGTTATTATAACAAAGTACCACTGAAAAGTTAAGAATAAAAAAGGCCTCCAATCCTCCGCCAAGCCCACAATGGAGGGTCTTGTCCAGTGGTTTGGCAGACAGGCAGACTGCACAAGAGGGATGTGTTCCAGGGGATCTGCTCATCTCCAATGAGTCGTTGAAAAACTGCTATTGCTCCCCTTTTTTGCCATCGTGAACTACTTTTGTCACATTGTATTGTTTCAGTGGTTAAGTTCTTGTCTGAACATGTAAGCTTCAGCAATGTTTTTTAGATCAAGGGACACATGAAAGCAGATGCATCTCTGTGTATGTTTACTGTATTAATCTAAATAAAAAAAGGCATTGGAGTGCACAGAAATGCAGTGTGAGTTATTGCTGTTGGTGCACTCTGTTGGGGTACACTGTGAAACAGCACTTCAATAAAAAAGGATTCAAATGAAACCACATATTTTAGCTGGGGACAAGGGATTGGTGAATCTTTTATTCATCCTGGGCCAGACACTGATCAACAAAATGTGTCTGTCTGGAGTATTAATATCCCGGTGCACTTCATCCTTCCCATTACTTCACTAATTCTAAACGCTCCCCCACTAATCTAATCATTCCCCCTCTCTGCAGCCAGACCTTCTCAGGCTTAAATATGAACTCAATTAACCTCCCATTAGGGATGGAAATAAAAATAACAGTTTAAGTTCCCCCCTCACTCCCTGCTTCACCTCTGCTACCTGGTTCATCCAGGAAATCACAACCGCCGCAATAAAACAAAAACAACCACAGCAAGGCCATCTCCACGGCAACGGACCTGCGGTCAGCGTATGCGCAGGGGCCCCACCTCGGTGCTGCTGGGGGCCGGACCTGTCCGGCGGCGGCGCTACTGTTACTGCGACTGCTGTTGTTGCTGTTGCTGTTGTTGTTGTTGACCTGGATGCCGTTCTGCTTCATCAGCTGCATCAGCTCCGACTCCAGCGTCGCAATCTGGACCGAGACGGACAGGCAGGAAGGGGCGGGAGGAAAAGGGGATTAGCCAATGGCCTTTTAGCGAGAGGAGATACTTTACGACTTATGTAAAGGTGGCCCTGTGAGCCCAACGCACTGTTAAGAAAACACATGCAAATCGACAAAACCCAAGCTAATGAAGAAATCTTTTACATAATGTATAAACAAACGTTCCGTTTTACGTTTTAGCTCATTTCAAACACCACTGACGGAGAGCCGACTTTACTAGTGTCATAAGTCTCAAACCACGGCGGCTACAACAAGCAATGCCAAGACGTGTTCATCCCTTTTAATTCCTCTGTTAGCACATTCGTTGTCGTTTGTTGTAAAAGTGAAGCATTTCTGTTTTGTGTCTGTTTTGTGTTTGTCTTCTACATGCTGTGCTTTTTTTTCTACACGCTGCGCACGCAACGTCAAAACACGTGAAGAGTGAGACGCCTCGTTCGTTTCCCTGCGATGCGTCTCTTTGCATGTGTTCTCGAGTTGCAGTGTGTCGTCGTCTAAACAGATGTCGGCGTTGTCTTCGTTTTGCGTGTGTGCTTGGCCTGTCTGCATGGGGGGGGGGTCGTCTTGAGTTGCGGTGCCCTGACTGAGCTCTCCTTTCAAGCTCGCTCTCACCCGGACTTGCAGGCTCTGGATCTCCGCCAGGTGGGCCTCCTCTGCCTCCTCCAGCCTCTTCCTCTCAGCATCCTCCTTCTGGACCAGCTCCACCTCCCTGGGGGACACAGCGGGGCGGAGGAGAACAGCGGGGGTGGGGGAGTTAATGTGCTGCTGAGTCACTTCGCTTTAAGATGGAGAGCAGAATGGGGGGAAAAGCGAGGGAGATGACACAAATACATTGAGTGTGAATGTGTGTGTGTGTGTGTGTGTGTGTGTGTGTGTGTGTGTGTGTGTGTGTGTGTGTGTGTGTGTGTGTGTGTGTGTGTGTGTGTGTGTGTGTGTGTGTGTGTGTGTGTGTGTGCGAATAGTTTCCTCTTCTTAATCGGCGTGAGGGGAAATCTTGGGCCATTTCCAAGACTGTCACTTTGACTTATTTCACACACTGACCTCGTACACATAACAACTCTAGCACGCAGACATGCCCACACTCACACACACTCAAGTATGGCCTCTCTCACTGCCCCAGACACACTCTTTTTCACAACTTTTTCTCTCTCTCTCTAACAAAAAGAAACATGGTCTCTTTCTCATTTCAAAAACTCACTGTCTGGTTGTCTCTCTTTTCTTTTGCCTCTCTCTCTCTCTCTCTCTCTCTCCCTCTCTCCCTCTCTCCCTCCCTCCCTCCCTCTCGTTCTCTCTATTACAGTCTTTTGCATAACAAAGAGAAGCTCCTCAGTTAGATGTCTCCTTCATATCTCCACTCTCTGTCCTCTTCTTCCTTGCTGACTTGCCCACTGTGGCCTCGTTTTGGTGAACTAAAATCCTTTGCTAGTAATTAGCATGTAGAGAGTTAGCTCCCACAGTACAGAGAACCTTAGCTTTACCCAGGGGAGCTCTGAGCCAATTAGGACCAATCAGAATGGGTGGGAGAGATCAGAGCACTAGAGGGGTGAAGGGGAGGAAGAGGAGAAGAGGCTGAACGAGTGAAGGCAAGAGAACCTCGACTGCATTTAGAATGGGCTGAGACTTACACCATGAGTAGGGATTTTTGTATGGATTTATGGAGTGAATATGCGTACGTTTTCCTTACTTAATGGCTGAATGAGTCATTTAATGATCGCAGTTAGAAATAATGAATGTGAGCTCTTGATCAATTTGGAAATACAATAAAGTAAGTGGCCCTTAATCACACAGCCAGGAGACGATGTTGGAGGGGGCTCGGGTTTGCGTTGGGGGGTTAACGTGTATGGTATGGTTTTAGAAAATGAGTTCCCATAACTCCTTTTCCTGTATCAAATGTTAAGCCCTGGCTGCATGCACATCTACTTGGCAAGTTCTTTAACAGTTTCAGAAATCGTGTGTGGTGTTTGTTGTTGTTTTGCCATTTCATTCGGTCATACATATTCAAACATCGCCTAAACGTCCAAGCCATTCATTCCCATGTCAAGACACAGAAACAGCAGCCAGCAGTCAGGACCATAAAAACCAAAACAAACAAAATGGCTTCCCGGCCACCACTCACTTCTGCTGGTAGTCCTTGATGAGCTTCTTGGCCTTGTTGTACTTCTTCTCCAGGGTCTGGTACTGCGCCTGGGCCTCCTTCAGGTGCTCGTTGACCGTGTGGCAGAGGGTCTGCGCCTCGATCCAGTAGCCCTCCAGCTTCATCATCCTCTCCTTGTTCTCCTCGATGCTGGCCTTCAGCTGGCTCTTCTCCTTCTCCCAGCGCTGCTTCTCCCGCTCCACCGACGCCAGCTTGGGTAGGGGGGGATGGGTCAGAGGTCATGTCAAAGGTAGGGGTTGATGGGAACATGGAGGGAACACAGAGTCATTCCCAGTGAGCCGAGCAGGTCGATTAGAAAAATGAATGAAGGACACCGAGGGGTACATCTAAAGGGTGTGGTTAATTAATCTTTCACCACATTGGGGGAAAAACAGGCATTTCCATAAACCAAAGACAAACAAAGCAAAATATTTGAGGACAGGAAACAAAAATATGAACAGTCCCTCTACATAAAAATTGATCTTCTATCTTCCTCCCCTAAAAGGCATCTCTGGCGTTGCTCCCTTAATGCAGTTGACATGGGAACCGTGAGCACATCAATTTAAGCCGTAAAAACCGGGGCTATTAAATTTGACCGAGTTTATAAATTGCACACAGTAAAATGAAGATATGGTTCCACTGACACACACACACACACACACACACACACACACACACACACACACACACACACACACACACACACACACACACACACACACACACACACACACACACACACACACACACACACACCTCTCATTAAGATGTGTCCTTGTCCACAGACACATGCCGCTCAGTTCCCAGCTAAAACAATCACCGGATGCATTTCAGACGTTAGCTTATCGCTGCTTACTTTAGATAAGCTTATAAAAAGCCAACAGAGAGGCCATTATCCCGGACACAGAGGGCCAGTGCTGAAGTAGAAGGAGGATTGGCCCGGCTTAGGGTGTTGGACTCGCGGATGAAAGGTTCCGGGTTCGATACCCAATGCCTGCAGTCTACCTGTAGGCATCCTTGAGCGAGATGCCTAGCCCCCAGATGCTTGTTAATGACGTGTCTTTAATTCACAGTAGGTTACTTTTGGTCAAAGTGACTCTTAAAAGACTAAATAGTGAATGTACGCGCACAATCATTGGACATTACGCAAAAACTCCCAAGTCGACAAAATAAAAAACTATCCTGTAGTGAAGAATACCGCCAGCAGCACAAATAACCAGAGAATACAACTGGACTGTTTTAAAAACCAAAAGACAGCGTTTCAGCGATAACCTGAGCATCTCTCCTGACACACTTATGTTCCACAACCAGCCACTCAAACCACCACCAGCTACTCCACCACCTCACCCCCACAGCCCACCTGCATGACAACAGACCGTCAGTCCAACCCCTCTTACCTTGTTCTTCAGTTTCTGGATCTCAGCCTCGGTGACTGTGTGTTTGATCTGCAGCTGTGGGGTGAGAGAGAGTAGATGAAAGAGAAAACCAGACAGAGATGATGAGAGAGAGAGAGAGAGAGAGAGAGAGAGAGAGAGAGAGAGAGAGAGAGAGAGAGAGAGAGAGAGAGAGAGAGAGAGAGAGAGAGAGAGAGAGAGAGAGAGAGAGAGAGAGAGAGAGAGAGAGAGAGAGAGAGAGAGAGAGAGAGAGAGAGAGAGAGAAGAGAGAGAGAGAGAGAGAGAGAGAGACAGAGACAGAGAGAGAGAGAGAGAGAGAGAGAGAGAGAGAGAGAGAGAGAGAGAGAGAGACACAGACAGAGAGAGAGAGAGAGAGAGAGAGAGAGAGAGAGAGAGAGAGAGAGAGAGAGAGAGAGAGAGAGAGAGAGAGAGAGAGAGAGAGAGCGAGAGAGCGAGAGGGAGAGGGAGAGAGAGAGAGAGAATCCAATCTGAGATTCAGAGGCGATGGCGTCAGAGGGGCGCTCGGGGACGGGCAAGGTCTCATAATGCATGGGCGCACTCCGCTCACGGCTGTCGATACAGTGTGATGGAGTGGGCCGGTCGACCCGGGCCTCCATGACAGACCCCCCCCCCCCCCCCCCCCCCCCCCCCGCAGTGCACTGACACTCAGCTCTCACGGGACCAGGGAGCGGTCTTCAGAGAGAGGGGTGGAGGTGGAGAGGCTCAGAGATAGCCCTGTAGTGGACCGTTAAGGCACCAGGATGGATGCAGGAGGGAAAGCTTTATGAAAGGGGGAGCTGAGACGGAGGAGAGTGTGGAGGATGATTCAACGGATCCAGCTCACACCGAGGGGTCTGCAGGGAGAAGGAGAGGGCTCACACCGAAGCCACGTCGACTCTACAGAGCAGGATCGGACGCGCTGTCAAACGCGCTTCATTTTATTGAGCTATTGGTTATTGATGGTGTCGTTATTTAAGGGAAAGGCCTTGATGGCTGCTCCTGAAGTCTTTCAGGGGGCCGTGATTGACTCCTCTCTCCACTGCTCCCTTCCCCCGTTCGCTGATCACGGACAGTGAATGTCATCCACAGAGAGCTGGTGTCTGAGCACAGCGTCTGTTACAAGTAGCATGCATGAACACTAAAAGAACAGGAGCGAGGGCCGGAGAGACAAAAGTACGGTCGGAAAATTAAATAAGAATGACAGAAGATGAACAGAGGAACAGAGGAACAGCGATTAAAGAGAGAGGGAAAAGGAAGGCGCGTGTGTGTGTGCGTGTGATCGTGAGGAAACGTTGGACGGCTCGCGTTCGGGAGGCATTTAACAATCTGGTTTGATACAGCTGTCGGCGTTGGCGACGGAGCCAGATGTGCGACGCGTCACCGAGCTACTCTGACGCTGTCTGCTATCCAGCAGCTGTTCCCCTGCCCAGAGAGCGTCGTCAAACCGGTCATCGACCATCTGCCACCGCTGCCACCGCTCAACTTTCTGGGGCGGGTTTGTCAATGAGCTTCCTCTGGCGTGTGTTGGGGCGTCGATCGCGTCAAGAGAAGCTGTCGCCCTTTTTATCGGTCACAGGCTTTGTGAAGCTTGTGAAGGGCGGGAGGGGACGACGACATATAAACACATTGTGTACAGTAAATTGTAGTAGGCTTTCGGCTGCATTCTATAGGGTGTTAACAGCATGTTTCGTAACGTAAAGGCGTTCCCACCGTGGCCTCGTGTCTGCTCATCCAGATTAAGTTCTAAGAGTTGATTTAATCCGATTGCAGGTTGTTACACAATCAGTATGAACCGCAATCTAGAACTAAGAACTGAATTGTTTGACTTACGTCGATGTTAACTCTCGTTCTCTCTGGAGAAGGAGTGGGGCGGGGGGGGGGGGCGTATGGTGTCTACGAGATGCATCATACACCACCCGCATATATTACGTCTTGTGACGTCATTTCCTGGTTTTTAGTACTTACAGCGCTCCCGTTTGTCTCTGTGGGCGTCGCGACCCGACGCGTTGGCAAAGAACAGTCATTGGCTAGTCATTGTTATTGTAAGCTCCATCAGCCTCTTTTAGCAAAGCAGCTCCAAACCAAACCACGAACCTCGACATTGCATTGCACGCACAGTGAGACACGTGCGATGCATAAATTGGGGACCGGATTAAAGCAGCAGTGTAATCAACTTTGTAAGAGCATTTAAAAAAGCAGCCATTTTTCGTTGGTCGAGCTGTACAGTTATCCTCTCTGAGCTCGGCGGACCCTCAGCCCTGAGATATCCCGACCAAAAAGGGGGCCGGTGCCTCGGTGAAATGCTGCAAGAAAGCGGGGAGACTTCCCACTCTGCAACTCGGGCGGGGGTGGTGTACGCTGCCTCTCGAACACCCCTTTACCACGCGGTGACAGCGGACCTGAGAGAACGTGCAGGGGGGGGGGGTGTACGGGACGGGGAGGAATGACCTCTGACCTCTCTGAACTTCTGGTAGAGTTTCCCGGCGTCCACCTCGGAGGGGGTGAGGACGTCCTCGTTCTCAGGGAGGTCGAACACCTCGATGCTCTTGTCTCCGCCGGACCCCCCCGGCGGCCCGCCGTCCTCCTCGTCCGTGGCGTACTCGCCCGTCTGCTGTGGGACAGAGAGCAGAGAAAGAGAGCAAGCGCCGCCTTTAGTATCTCGGTAGTATCTCGTTAGCATCTCGTTAGCATCTCGTTAGCATCTTCGTTAGCATCTTGTTAGTATCTCGTTAGCATCTCATATTTTGACCACAGACTCTCTGTCGCGGTCAAAATACGAGGTTCTCACATGTCACATGTTGTTTTACGACATATTTCATTACGTTTTAGTTTACGTAACAGGACCGGGAGGACGGAAGGTTTGAAAGTGAGTTCCCCATGCTATGTTATGATTTTACTTTTTACTTTCAAATCATGGATTGTTGTAAAAAGTCAAAGTCAAATGACCGATGATGGATGGTGTGTAGTGCTGCCGCGCTATACACATTTATTTTCATTTGATTTCTAAATAGTATTACATTGCATAATGACTTCCGTGTTTCTGAGTCAAATACGTCACACAACATGAAATGTAATCGCTCAACCTCCTACGTCCTCTTTGAGCGCACACTGCACCCTGCTCCTCCTACGCCCGTGTGTGAGGGGACTGGGGTGTAGCATTACGGCGAAATCCATTTACTCACATCTCCTTTTACCTCACGCAGCATTCAGAGACCTATTTCGTTGCCTCTGTTTCTGTGATATTTGGTTTAATCTCGTCGATTGATCAATATTTTCCCACCATCTGAGAAGGCGATGGAGATCTCATTCCATCGCGCAACAGACAGCAGTATGAATTAGCATTATGAAGCTGTATAACAGTATTAGACCACCAGTAAGAACCGCCACGAATACAAACAGCTATCGGTGTTCTGATATGTTTTAACATTTTCATAAACCTACATTAACATCCCATTTCTCAAAATCCAATTATCTGTTGTTGACATGAGATGGGAAATACAAATACTAATTTGTATATAATATAAACCCGTCACTGACTCCGGCATTGTCCTCATACAATGGAGACATCTTATTTTGTTATGATCTATTGCCTCACCATGGTTGGGGGTTGATTGTGTGTGTTTGTGTGTGTGCGTGCGCGTGGGTGAATGTGTGTGCATGTGTGTGTAGGTGTGAGAGGGAGAGATGGGGACAGGGTGAGGGAATTGGTGTATGTGTGTCTTCCCCATGTGCCGGCAGCCACACATGCACCCACATACCCACGCAAAACCTTAAGGTAAACATAGAGTCTCCCTTCATGAGCCCGCAAGCGGCAGGTAAAAAAAGAACACACGCAAAATGCAGCTCCCCCCTCCCACAAGTGAAAGCCGTTATATTTATAGAGGTATTCATATTGATGAGGTGGTTTTTATTGCCACACAGATCACTGAAATGGCTCTGTGAGTGCTTACCACCCAGCAGCAATTATGTCTTCACAGAGCTTATTTTCCTTTAAACATATGTTTATGTCTCTAGACGCTTCCTTGAACATATGTTTATTGTTAATCCATCCAAAGGTATTTTTTTTTTTTTAAAGCTGGCGGTCATTAAGAAGAACGGAAAGGTATTAGGAAAGTAATTAGAATTTAACTGCGATTTCGAATATGTGTTTGTGTGCATTAACTGTGCATTCTTGTGGTGGTTGATATATTTACTCACGTGGACATAAAGGGGACCTAAGGGTACATGCAGACACACGTCATTCATGTCACTATGAATGCTTTGTTCCTAGAAAGTGGTTCGTGAATGTCCCTGATGCAGCTCGCTCACACAGCAGCTAACACACCAGACACTTTGCCCTAGGGCACACACGTGTGTGTGTGTGTGTGTGTGTGTGTGTGTGTGTGTGTGTGTGTGTGTGTGTGTGTGTGTGTGTGTGTGTGTGTGTGTGTGTGTGTGTGTGTCTGTGTGAGACACAGAGAGAAAGCTAGAAGCTAGATTAAGTGTATGTCTGTGTGCAAAATGGGCCTACTATAAACCTGTGTGAGTTAGTGATAAAGGGAGTGAGTACGTGTGCGTAGCAAAGGAGTGAGTAAATGAGAGAATGACATTGTGCATGTGTGCCTGTGCGTGCAGGTCCACTTTGGTATGTGTGCATGCGTATGTGTTGTGTGTGTGTGTGTGTGTGTGTGGTACGTGTCGCACGACACACACACACACACACACACACACACACACACACACACACACACACACACACACACACACACACACACACACACACACACACACACACACACACACACACACACACACACACACACACACATTATCAGTAATAGAAAGTAAAGCTTCCTGTCAACTGTCATGGGAAATGAACCACCTCGGCAAATATCAGCCACATCCTTCAATTTCATCACTTTTAAACTATAAAGCTTTAGCTGATAAAGATATCAACAGTTATTATTCAAAACAGATCTCCAAAGAAGTGCCTCGAGGCGTCCACACACGACGAGGGTTCAGCGTCGATGTTGCCAATGTATTCCTAATAATGTGAACTTTGACCCTGCTTGACACGTCCAATCAGATAAGCTGTTCCAATATCAGCTGAATCTAAACCGCAGTGGCTTGCTTCCAAGCATTTTCCTTAATAGTTTTATGAGTTGAAAGCACTGAACTCCCATTTGTTGGCTGGCTCCATCTCTACGCCCAACCTGGAGTCCCAACGCTTTGCTGTTCCTAGCCTGGTGGGTGTAGTCCTACTCAGTCTTAATCAATATTAACCAATCTTTCTCAACCGTTCCTTTGGCAAGACGGATGGGATAAACAATTAAAAATATGGTTATTGTGTCGTAAAACGGCTGTTGGATGCATGCAGTCACGCCTTATGTATGACTCTACCGCTCAACACAGACGCCGGCGTTCTGTTCAAGACGTCTGATGATGTGGAGGAGGAGAGAGAGCGTCGCGTGGGGGTCGCCATGGGAGGGGGGGATGCCCGTGTGTTACCTCGTCGTCGTCAGCGTCGTACTGGGCGTACTGCTGCTCCAGCAGCTCTCTCTGCCTCTTCTCCTGGTCCAGGGTCTGCTGGATCAGAGTCGCCACCTCGCTCTGCTGGCCCGGCCTCTCTCGACCAATCACAAACCTGCTTTGCACCAACACATCGGCCCGCTTTAGTTAGCATGCAGAAGAATTGTAGAGGCGTGTGGAAGATGGATCCGATATTGAACATGAACAGAGGTGAACATCATCTTTCAAAGATGGATAAATAGAAGGAGGAGACGTTTTCTATAAAGGTGTGGAATAATCAGTGGGAAGAACGTTTTCAATCAGTGCCAAAAAGAGGTAATACTTGTGGCAAGAAAAAAATAAATATGACTAACATGAAATGTGACGTGAATGAATCATCAATTTCGCGCCGAGAAAGAAGGAGAGAACTCTGCCATTTACGCTTCCTTTAACACCACCGTTTGTGTTTCCTTTCAAGAATCCCGATCAGAAGGCCAGCGGGAGCGCGTCAGAAGCCCTGTCCCGGACAGCGCCGGAGGACGAGGAGTAAGGGAGAACAGGCAGCTGCAGCCAAGGGAACCGCCCACCGGCCTCAGTGGAGAGGGCCTGGCTGTTTAGACCCCCACTGTGGTCGAGGGCTGCTGTTTGCCTGTGTTTTTGATGTTATTGTGAGTCGAGCTGTTAAGAGATGAATGTAGTCAGCACGGGAGTACGTCACAGCCGTTTATCGCAAGGCTCTGCATTTCCATTATTCAAATTGGTCCCTGCTCTGAGTGCTGTGTTTGTGTGTGTGTGTGTGTTTGTCTGCCACCTGTTGAACTGCCTGTTGTCTGTGTATTATGCATGTGGTGGCCTCTAGGTTCTCGTTTAGGGATTAATAAAGCGGGAAGAGTACAATCTGAGTCAGCGGTATGCTTGAATATTGTTCATCCTGTCCACCTGTATCTCACCCCACCCCAACTGAGCCATGTGTGAACGACGTTGGGATGAAGGAGAGACAAAGCGAGAGAGATGTTCAATTAGCCCATTTCAAAGGGGATTAATGGGAAAGAAAAGGAGTACTAATGAGGGGAGAGCAGCATCCATCATTGGGTTATGTAAACAAAACAACACGGGTGAAGCAACGGTTAGTCATGTACGGTAGAACGCGCGGCACACCGAAGACTGTGTTCCACGAGCTTCCCATCAATCTGATCCGACTGCCATCTTTGTAGCCGGTGCCTGTTTTGTGTGTGTGTGTGTGTGTGTGTGTGTGTGTGTGTGTGTAGGTGTGTAGGTGTGTAGGTGTGTGTGTGTGTGTGTGTGTGTGTGTGTGTGTGTGTGTGTGTGTGTGTGTGTGTGTGTGTGTGTGTGTGTGTGTGTGTGTGTGTGTGTGTGTGTGTAGGTGTGTAGGTGTGTGTGTGTGTGTGTGGTGTGTGTGTGTGTGTGTCTTTGTGTGTGCGTGTGTGTGTGTGTGTGAGTGTGCGTGCACCTGCTATATATTCTGTGAGAAAAAATGGAAGAATCTCCTGCTAGGTTTGACAGGGTGCTGAGAGTTTGGATAAATCATGATTAACAGCAGGAGAGGTTACATTCCTGCACCAGCGCTTCTTCCCCAATAGGAACAACAGCGTGAAAACAGTGCTATGCTTGGTTAAACCCAAATCACCAACCTCACTATAACACTTCCTCATGCAATGAAGTGCAAAAAAAAAGAAATAATAATAATAAAGAAAACATGGTTTTAGAGCCACCAACATCATAGTCTCACCAACTGACTTTAGTTAGGTCGTCATCCCTGCTGATGAAATAAGAGGCGTTACTTTTTCTTTTGACTCATATTTGTTTAGCCAAATCATGTAGGGATCTATTAGCGCCTAATTGGCTATTAAAAGCCAACACAAACTCGGCCAGGGCTAGCAAACAGTAAAGAAAAATCAAGTCAACACTGTGGAGACTGGCCCCTGTAGGAATTCACTTATTAAAACCCCTTTGTGACAGTTTTTTCTACTTGTGCACCCAGTTTTGCTTAAAATATCTCAGAAGTGAAACAGAAGACAAGGCTTAATTCTGCCCCTTCGATTTTTTTGTGGTCCAGCCTAAGCTCTCCAGGCTATCTATAATGATGGTAATCATCATGAGTGAGTTTGTGAGAGAGAGAGAGAGAGAGAGAGAGAGAGAGAGAGAGAGAGAGAGAGGAGAGAGAAGAGAGAGAGAGGGAGAGAAGAGAGGAGAGAGAGAGGAGAGAGAGAGAGAGAGAGCGAGGGGAGGGGAAGAGAGAGAGAGGGAGAGAGAGAGGGAGCGAGAGGAAGAGAGAGAGAGGGAGAGAGAGAGAGAGTGAGAGAGAGGAAGAGAGATAGAGGGAGAGAGAGAGAGAGAGAGGGGGAGAGAGAGAGTGAGCGAGAGAGAGAGAGAGAGAGAGAGAGAGGAAGAGAGGGGGTAACAGCGAGAGAGAGAGAGAGAGAGAGAGAGAGAGAGAGAGAGAGAGAGAGAGAGAGAGAGAGAGAGAGAGAGAGAGAGAGAGAGAGAGAGAGAGAGAGAGAGAGAGAGAGAGAGAGAGAGAGAGAGAGAGAGAGAGAGAGAGAGAGAGAGAGAGAGAGAGAGAGAGAGCGAGAGCGAGAGAGAGAGCGATAGGGAAAGAGCGAGCAAGTACGAGAAAAAGAGCAAGCGCAAGAAATGCAAACGACAGCGAGAGAGAGAGCAAGGGGAAAAGCCGAGAGCAAAAGAGAGAGAGAGTGAGGGAGAGCGAGAGAGAGAATTCAACTCTTGGGTGAACTTTGGGTTAATTCTGGGTAATAGCGCCCAAGGGCTGCTTCAGGGAAGAGACATCTTTGATCTCCATGTGACCCAACAACTGAGTGGGCGGCGAGAGAGAGAAAGAACAAGTGTGAGGAAGTGAGCGATAAGAGAGAATCCGTGTTGTGGCTAAGCTAGGTAGCTTGTCGCTACTCCCCTTATCGGAGCCGGACAGCAGGAGTCTGAGAAGCAACTGACCTGGAAACGGCCTTTAAGCACACGCATTGGGAGGTCTACACACACACACACACACACACACACACACACACACACACACACACACACACACACACAACACACACACACACACACACACACACACACACACACACACACACACACACACACACACACACACCAATATGCCCATGCACTCGCACACACATGCACAAACCAACACGCACATTCACACACACGCACACACACAAACACACACAGTGTTAATCTTTCACTACACGGACACTACCCTGGTTAAATTCTGTCAACTACATAACACAGAGATTTGTGCAATTTAATTAACTCAGGGTATTTTACATATTTTTGCAATTCAAAATCGAAGTAAGAACTTGAATAACGTTATTTCTGTCTGTATCTAGAAAAACGAGCCAAACGTTTCAATTCGACGTAAGAAAACCCCATACAGTACGCATGGTAAGATCATTATAGCTTAAATGTTACGTAACGCAAGTAATAATGTTGTCCTCCTCGGTACAGAGACCATAATGCAGCGAGGAAGCCAACATAGCGGATGTTACTGGCCAACTGGCGTGACGCATCCACGAGTTGACCTTTCAAGAGATTCATGAATCAAGTCATTACTTTGATAGATTCATGCAAGAGCTATATTTAAGTGATTCATGTAACAGATTGAAGGGATTAGTTTAAGAGCGATGGATTTCAGAGATTAATTCAAGAGATGGTGAACGCAAGAGACTAAAGTCATAAAGATTGCTTTAGTTATGTATTTCAATTTATATAATATATATTATTCAAAGGGTCATGAGGCCACGAAGTTACGTCAAGTACTAATGGCTAAACCTCAGATGTCAGCAAAACAATGTTGACTCAATGTGGAGGAACCACACGAATACATTGTACATTATGCACTAGTACGCAGTATGGACGTGTGGACTTTGAGGAGAGAGTAGAAGGAAGAGGCTGCTTGTCTGTACGAGAGACTCGGAGGAGGATTTTCAGCCGGACGTGGACCCGGTTTTCAAATATAGCCGAGGAAATCTAGGCACATCTAGGACAGTGGGCCACAGAATCTCCAGTGATCCAGAGAGGAAGCGCTCCCCCGCGGGGGGGGGAGTGGGTGAGGGAGACACGAGATGGGAGGACCACATGCGGGGAGCAGCGAAGGAGAGAGCAGGAAAACATCCTGATAATGAATGACCTGAACTGAGCTTTGACACAGCGTTAGGCCCGGCTTGACTGCTTCGGTATTCAATGGTTAACGCGCAGGAGTGTATTTATTATAGATGCTGAATGTCTTTAGCAATCGATCAAATAACCTTCGGTCATTGAGGGTCAAAATATCAACAAAGAAAATATCAATCAAAAAAAATAACAAAAAGAAAGAAAGAAATATGATAGATGGAGAGAAAGAATGGACTGTTTTAGGAAGGCTAAAGAAAGATAGACTTTCCCATTAAAGGCAAGGTCATGAATGCCACATGCTGCTCACACACCCATACTCAATCAATTCCTAACAAACAACACCTTTCAGCCGGCGTCTGTCCGTCAGACGTCCTGCTGCTTCCGCACGACCGGATTCAGAGTCTCAGAAATAATGTGGTGGCCCTTCACAGCCTCATCTGATGGGCAGCACCGCCTTCTATCCCACCAGTCGACCTTTGGCGGTGGTGACCGTAAAACAGAGGCATTGCCACTTTGCCGCGGCAGAGAGAGGGATGGATTGATTGATGGACGGGGATGGAGGGATGTCTGGATAGATCTATAAACAAATGGATCAATGATGGACAATAGCTTCTTGGTTGGATGGATAGCGAGGAGAGTATCAACACAGCCCTATGAAACCAAAGCCAAAAGTAGAGGGGAAGCAAAACCAGGGCCGATGACAACCAGAAAATGCAATGCAGAACAGAAACCAAAAGAAGAAGGAACGACGGGGCAAGGGACTGAACCTTCCACGAGAGAAGTGTACAGAAATCATAGCTCAATAGAAAGCTAGACCACATGAATCGGATCTCCATAACAACCCAGAGAAGAAGGCAAATATGAAAACGCCCGCTGAGTGAGACGACACAGAAACATCGTTGCACAAATGACAGCCTCCCAATCACTGTGTGTGTGTGTGTGTGTGTGTGTGTGTGTGTGTGTGTGTGTGTGTGTGTGTGTGTGTGTGTGTGTGTGTGTGTGTGTGTGTGTGTGTGTGTGTGTGTGTGTGTGTGTGTGTGTGTGTGTGTGTGTGTGTGTGTGTGTGTGCGTACGTACATGTGTGCGTACATGTGTGCGTTCATGCGTGCGTGCGTGTATTGCCATGGATGACTGTGTGTGAGGGCCCTCCTGGCCGTTGTCTGGGCTTCTCAACCCCCCGCTGTTCACTGAGACGTTCTCACATACATCACCTCCGCTTGTCCTCCCCGCCCTCCTCTCCTCTCTGCCCTTCTTGTTTAACTTGTCTCTCAGATATGCTAATGGTGCCGAAGGGTTTCCTTGCCAGTTTCTCACTGGCAGTGTGCCACCGGCGCCTAACACTCCCAGTGACTGTACCCAGAGATCTATACTTAATACTGTAGCACACAGACACGCAGATTAAGGTATGGATCGCTAATAGAAAGCAATCCATATCTTAAGATGGATCCTTTTTGTATTCCACGGAGTTGAAAGAAGGACCAAGTAAATAACGTGAAAAGCCTGTAACTGAAGAACTGGTAGTTAACACGAGGAGCACTCTAGGGTCAGGGTTTACTGTACGCAGAGTCAGAATGTCTGTCTGTGTGTATGCTTGTGTGTGTTAGTTTGCGTGTACTTACCGGACCACTCCCGACGTGTTCCTGAGAACGGTGGCTGCAAAGCTCTGGGTCACCCCGACCAGACTGGTCCCATCCACCTCCACAATCTGGTCGTTCACCTTGATCCTGACACACACACACACACCCACACCCACACACACACACACAACACACAATACATCATTTATTATTATTATTGCCTGCCTTAAAAGTGCGTTTTTTGTCTGGTCTAAATAGGGTTGAACATTTCTAAACACACGCAATCACACAAAACAGTAACAACCGCAAACACTCCAAACCCTGATATTAAGCCAATTATTAAGGTAACCTTCGTCTGCTCAGTTGTATTACCACACAACTTTATTTGTACTGGAAACTAGAATCCGGTTGTTATTCTGAGCCGTTGGTGAAGACCCGTCCGTAAGTCTCGTAAAAAAAATAAACCAACAGCTCGAAATTCTAGAAAAACATCCTTTCGGACGAGAGCCATTAAAGTAAAGAAGTCCTAAACACATCCAGCCCCTCCAGCGACATCACAGCCAGACACCACAGCCATCTGTTTACAGCGGACACAGAGAGTGTCACCCAGTAGGGTGAATATATAGAAGGCAGGGTGCATTCTGGGCAGTGAAATTGGAAAAAGCCCAGTGACCTCGGTACACTTGTGCCTGGAGTTAATCCCACTCTGTCTTGCCCCAGTCAGCTCCCATGGGGATCGGGGAATAAAGAACAAGATAGATGTAGGTAACTCAACGGGGGAAAAGATGCGCTCCTGTTTGTTTTGTGCCCACAAACAATGCGGCCCTCGGAGTCGACGCGAGTAGTTGATCGATGGGATGAACCCACGTTCTGGAAACAGAGCTGTTCAGGGGAGACCTCTCTCTGACACATCAAGACCCTTCTGTTCCCAGAGAGCTTTATGGTGACGGTAACACCGCCATCTTGTTCATTCGTATTCAGAGATAGAGCGCGAGAGGTAGAGCGAGAGGGATGGGGCAAGGGGCAATAGAGCGAGAGAGATAGAGCGAGATAGAGCTAACTCTAGGGCTGTCTATGCTCTGCTGTGCAGGGTACAGCAGAGCATGTGACCAAGGATCCCAAGCGAGTGAGCAGCCATGCCCTCCACTGACCACACACACACACACACACACACACACACACACACACACACACACACACACACACACACACACACACACACACAACACACACACACACACGCACACACACACACACACTCAAAAACATACACACTTGCACACACACATACACACAAAAAACACAACCATATGACTCTTATTATTACATGTTTTGTCAACTGAGACAGATGCTGGCATGCCCCTCCCCGAACCTTCTCCTCCAACACACCACACACTCATGGGTCTTAGTCATGTGTCCTCGTTTGCTCCTCTCTCCTGTTCAAATAATCCTTACCCCCTGCGGCTAAACCTGACAGGAGAGAGTGATGTCTGAGAGTGATGTGTGTGTGTGTGTGTGCAATTGTACAAGCCACACACATGCATAAACGCACCCCTTTTCCTCAGCGTGTTCACTTATTGAACACGGTGTGTGAATGAGGAGTATTTGTAATAATAAGAGGGGGAAGGGGAGGGAAGTTATGCCAGCATCTGTGGAAGTTGACAAAACATGCAATAATATGAGTCATAAAGCTGTGTTCTTGTTCGTGTGTGTGTGTGTGCTTGTCTCTGTTTGTGTGTGTGTGTGTGTGTGTGTGTGTGTGTGTGTGTGTGTGTGTGTGTGCTTGTCTCTGTGTGTGTGTGTGTGTGTGTGTGTGTGTGTGTGTGTGTGTGTGTGTGTGTGTGTGTGTGTGTGTGTGTGTGTGTGTGTGTGTGTGTGTGTGTGTGTGTGTGTGTGTGTGTGTGTGTGTGTGTGTGTGTGTGTGTGTGTGTGTGTGTGTGTGTGTGTGTGTGTGTGTGTGTGTGTGTGCTTGTCTCTGTGTGTGTGTGCGTGTGTGTGCTTGTCTCTGTGTGTGTGTGTGTGTGTGTGTGCTTGTCTCTGTGTGTGCGTGCGTGCGTGCGTGTGCGTGTCGTGCTGTGTTTGTGTGTGTGTGTGTGTGTGTGTGTGCGTGCGTGCGTGCGTGCGTGCGTGCGTGTCTGTGTGTGTGTGTGTGTGAGTGTGCGTGTAGGCGATGCCTGATGAGGGCGTTTTGCGTCGTGTGTGTCCGCTGGAAGGATCATGAACGTCACCTTCCATCTGCACTAAAACACGTTCTAGAAACAAAGGGCTGAGGGCCTCTCACCTGCCGTCGCGCTCGGCGGCCCCGCCCTCGATGACGGTCTTCACGAAGATACCCAGCTTCTCCAGCCCCGCGTCGGCGCCCACCCCCATCCCGATGATGCTGATGCCCAGGCCGTCGTCGTCTGCACACACACACACACGCACACGCACACACGCACACACAGATGCGCGGACACAAGCAGGCACGCATACACACACACACACACACACACACAGGCATGCATGCACGCACACACGCACAGGCACACACAAACAGAAATACACACACAGAGGACACAGTGAGGAAAGCTCTGCACGTCGGCATTTTCCCTGCATGGGTTTGTCGTGACATGGTTTACAATACGGTAGATAAACACACTGCTACGTTAATGCTTAACCCCAGCTTTGTGCCTGAGGCGGGGTTTTAGGGTATACTCTGTTCCATTACATTTTGTACATTACATCTCACCAGCACTTTAAAACAAGAACAACAAGGAACACATAGCTGGTATTCTAAAAGACAATGACAAATAGTAAACAAATTTGTTGTATAATGATGAGAGTTTCAGAATATAGTTGTTGCGTCTAGTAGTCATTATTAATAGCAAATACATGGTAAATAATATAAAGAAATAACATCCTCTTCATCGCAAAGAACATAGTGGGCAGGTTGGTGGAGAGTGAGTGTGTGTGTGTGTGTGCGCGTGTGCGTGTGCGTGTGTGTGTGTGTGTGTGTGTGTGTTAATGCTAAGCTCCTGCTAGTCTGGAGGCCTCAGTCGATATTAATGTACCCCCTGTCGTCACACTAAGCTCGACAGTCAGAACTGTAAAATGGACTTCACGTCAGTGGCTCTTGCACCACCACATAGCCAAAAGGATAAATGTATTTATTTATGGAGTTGGTGGAGAGTGATGCATTACTTATTAAACAAAACAGATCTTTAAACCATGTGATGCCCCATGTCTTTCACTTCATACTGTAGCTTCTCTGTTCTATTTCACGTGAATCCTTTGTGGATGTTGTCGAGGATTACGTAACGAGGAAGTGAAGGGTGGAACCAGACAATGAGAACTCGTTCTATTTTAGGTCTGTGGTGATTTTCCAACCCCCATTAAGCGCTCAACAAACTACATTAGACTGCAAAGTGTGTGGTTGCAATTTCATGCTGTTTCATCACACACCTCACAGGCAGTTCAAAACACTAAGCTGTTCTTTCTCTTTTCAATTCACGGTTTCCTTTCTTTGAGCGATTCGGTAAACGATGTGGATGGTGTGATTTAAAAGGAACACACCTTTGTAATCATTCCAGAGTTCTCCAAATATTGGCATTAGGAAGATGGTTAGCTTTAGTAAACGATTATAAATATGGTCTGAGCTGGATTAACTACAGAATGAAATAATGAATAAAGTATTAACAAATGAGTGAATGACTGAGCGAATGACTCTATAAATATTTGCGAATACTCATTCATTAACAAACAAAGTAATGGATGAAACTCGTGAACCAGTGAACCAGTGAACCAGTGACCATATGTCCTTTTCATGTGCCGTGCCCCACCTTTCTCCAGCTCCACGGGGAAGAGCTCTAGCTTTTCCACCCTCTTCTCCAGCTCGTACTCGGCCGACGAGGCCACGGGGTCCACCTCCTCGTTGCGCCGGTCGTAGTCCTCGTTGGCGTAGGTGTTGAACACCTGTGGACGGCAGCACAACAACGTTTACCATGACGTAAAGGACACGGTACACGGCACACTGAGAGCCAGTGAACCCAAAACCACAACAACGTGTGGAGCTCCGTCGGTGCAGCGATGGATGTTGAAGTTGTCTACCCATCGGTCCATCCGACACAGAGGGTTGAGTTTCACGGTCAGCTACAGTGTGACGCCGGCTACATGCAGCTACGTGCAGCTCTGGCTAGGCAGGGCTTTGTTTTGATGTGTGCGTCCGGGAACGGGTTAAATCGCAGACACTTATTAATAACGGTGTGTGACGCATTTCATACACAACTTCGCTCTTTATAATGCTCAAACTCAAGGAAGGTGCTATAATAGTATCCCAAATTTGTTTCTACTCGAACGTGAGCTGAAACAGGGGGTTCACTTTTAATCATGAGGGGTAGATGGCTGAGTGTATGTATGTAAGATGTTGCCATGTTTGTTTTAGCCAGCAGGGTGTTTACAACATAAAAAGATCTCAAAAAACCGAAGAAACAACACTGGAGGTGGCCTTTAAGAACACTCTGGGTTGCCCTATTGATGTTAAGGATCGATAAGGAATTAGGCCCGCGTCCCCAAACAATAACACTGTACATTGTTCAGTCCACAGTGTCAGTCTTGTGTTTCGTGAGTAGCGGTGTGGTGCGGTCACTGCCAGCCACACATGCAGACAAAAAACGCACAGCTTTAGAAAGACCAACAGCACAAATCGATACAGCATCGTTGTGATCGCAGACAGAGATAGAGATCAATTATAGGTCTCAAAACGACAACAACAACAACAAAAATTGGATCTTGTACTGTCCATCTCACCAGGCGAAAACAGAGGACCGTATGGTCGCTGTGGTCAACATGGGGAGGGTTAAGGGGGGGTGTGGGTTGAAAGAATAATATCAGCCCCAGGCACGCCACCCTCTTGAGGGGCGGGGGGGGGCGCTCATCCTCCCCAGGGCTCCATTGTCACTCCAAATTCCATCACAGTCGGCCCCTCGCTCACCACTGACTACATTGGGGGCAGGGGCGGTCAGGGGATGGGGGTTTGGTGGGGGTCTGGCCTGGGGGTTTTGGGGGGGGAATAGAGAGGCATGTGCACACTGCATACACAACCAGATACACAAACGCACGCACAAACGCACGCACAAACACACACGCACACACACACACACAACACACACACACAACACGCACTGCACACACGCACACACACACACACGCACGCACACACACACACACACACACACACACACACACACAGGACTGCGCTGCGCTTGCATCATGCAGCACTCCGGTGTGCCAGACTCTGGCCACACCAGACCTGAATGCTGATGCGGTGTGTCTGATGCGGTGGCGGCGGCTCGCGGGCCACGCCGTGCTGCGCAGGTGATGCGACGGGCGCATTGCTCAGCCACGCGCTACACCCCCCCCCCCCTCCCCCCACCCTCCCCCTCCCACCAGCCCATCTGTCTGCAGGTCTGCTCCTTGTATGACACGACATTGACACACAGACATGCATAGAATAACCCCCATCGGACTGAACCAGCCTGCTCCAGACGCTCCAGCATCCCCGGCTGTTATTCATAGACATCATTCATTAGCATCCCAAAGCCCAGTGATATGGACCGCACGGTGGGCGTCTGCATAATGATCCTCCCCCATAAGTCCTCATATGGAGTCGCATCCTTTAGTCATGAGTCAGGATTGACCGACTGACTGACTGACTGGCTGACTGGCTGGCAGGGTGCTGCTGATGTCTTGTAAATGAGCGGCCTTTGCGTTGCTGCCTGCGAGCCCGTCTGTGAGCCTCACCCCTCATGTTCAGCTGGACGTCTGTAGAGCGAGTGGGCAGGTGCCAGCTCGGCTGACCGGCAGGCAGTGGGACAGGCAGGGAGAGAGGTGTACCACACGTACAGAGCCACTGCCTAGTGGTGAGCAGGGAACTGCCGGTCCGTGTTGAAACGCACATTTGACAACAGAAAACTGAATATTGTCACGTACGGAATGGATTTCAAATGTCGTACGCACGACGAGAGGTGTACCACACGTACAGAGCCACTGCCTAGTGGTGAGCAGGGAACTGACGGTCCGTGTTGAAACGCACATTTGACAACAGAAAACTGAATATTGTCACGTACGGAATGGATTTCAAAAGTGTCGTACAGGATGAAAGTACAGTACACGGATGCACTGTGTCCGTGTAGCTTCTCTTCATAAGTAGTCAAATACACCAGCGTGCACACCTCGGGTTCAAGTCTTGCACCTCGGGTTCAATGTTTGCAGAGTTAAATTTAGTATTTAGCCCGAGGGAGAGCCTCCCCCTCATAGCCAGACACGGCCTGGCCTCGTCTATGTACTCTCTATGTCCCATGACAAATAAAGTCATGTGTGCTGCACCACAATAACCTTCCTCACCCCACTGTAACCCACACCGGATACTACTGGAGGAAATCCAATCTATACGTGATGTAGACAATGAGCCCGGGGTAGCCTGAGGCCAAATAGAAAGGGATTAAGAACCGATATTTTGATATGTTTAGGGCAGCCAACGACAAAATGGGTCAAAGGCCAGCATATATGTTTTAAACAAGTTAAGGTTAAGATTAATGTATAGAATTAGAGTGTGAATGTATATACTGAGAATTAATTAGACATGATGCTTTTTGGTGTTTAATCAGTAGAAACACATAGCAAAATACAGTCACTATCCTGTCTAAAATATATAGACGCAATCAATAATAGTAATAAACCCAATGACACCGTTGCATTGGACGGCATCGTTCCTCGGTCCTGCGTCCGCTTCGTCCTTGACCGCTCTCATATTCAACAATCATTCCAAGCCATCTAATAACCAACGCTGGCATGTTTTTACGTCTCTCTGTCCAGTTTGCTGGACTGGTCACAGGTAGAGACATTTAAACATGAAAAACGAAGTTAAGCATGAAGAGAAGGGCTGTATGGCACTCTGGCAGTCAATCCACCCCTACATGGGTGACCCACTATGAACCTGGGTATGGGACAGTGGGACACATCCACCACTCAACATCAACAGCTGATCAGCAGAGGTAAAAAAAAAACACGATAGTGTACCGCCATGTATCAAGTGGGTGCTGACGGACACACATGCACTCAGACAGTTACTGCAGTAAACTGCTCAAGTCGGACACACCCAAAGAGGGACACACACACACAGAGAGAGAGAGAGAGAGAGAGAGAGAGAGAGAGAGAGAGAGAGAGAGAGAGAGAGAGAGAGAGAGAGAGAGAGAGAGAGAGAGAGAGAGAGAGAGAGAGAGAGAGAGAGAGAGAGAGAGAGAGAGAGAGAGAGAGAGAGAGAGACCAACAACCCGCACACCATACACTTGCACACTGTCAACAAATGCTAAGACCAGCACTCTGTGAGGTCCTGAACGTCCCAGGCCATTGGCAGCCACTCCACACCGTAATGGCTTCTCTCAGCCTCTCCATAACAACTAGCTGCACGAGTGCATTAGCATGTGCACCCTGTTCTGGGACACAGCAAAAGAGAGAGAGAGAGAGAGAGAGAGAGAGAGAGAGAGAGAGAGAGAGAGAGAGAGAGAGAGAGAGAGAGAGAGAGAGAGAGAGAGAGAGAGAGAGAGAGAGAGAGAGAGAGAGAGAGAGAGAGAGAGAGAGAATGAAAGAGAGAGATGGAGATAAAAGGAAAATTAGTGTGGTAGCAAGGTGGAGTGCATGCATTAAATGCATTAAAGCAGGAGATTGAATACAAAGGGAGGTGGAGGAGGTCATGGAGAGATAAGAAAGGGCAGGGAGTGTAGACACCTAGGGGAAGAGGGAGGGGGGGAGGGAGGGAGAGGGAGAGGGAGAGAGAGAGAGAGAGAGGAGAGAGAGAGAGGAGAGAGAGAGAGGAGAGAGAGAGAGAGAGAGAGAGAGAGAGAGAGAGAGAGAGAGAGAGAGAGAGAGAGAGAGAGAGAGAGAGAGGCAGCACACAAAGCGAAACTGGAACAGTATGCGGCTGCAATGGGGAATAAAAAAAGAAAAGGAAAGGAGAGTGTGTCAGAGAAAATGGACAGACAGACAGACAGACAGACAGACAGACAGACAGACAGACAGACAGACAGACAGACAGACAGACAGACAGACAGACAGACAGACAGACAGACAGACAGACAGACAGTCAACAGACAGAACGACAGACAGACAGACAGACAGACAGACAGACAGACAGACAGACAGACAGACAGACAGACAGACAGACAGACAGACAGACAGACAGACAGACAGACAGACAGACAGACAGACAGACAGACAGATGATCAGAGGTTCAACCTTGCGATGGTGGGGTTGGGGGAGAGAGAGCTCCAGCTCAGAGATCCAGGGGGAGGGGGGGTGGGGGGTTGGGCTGCACCATCAGACCCTGACCCTGACAGTAATGGGCCACCGACCTGATCGGGGGTTGACCCATGAATGCACTCACCGGAGCACAGCATCACACACTCCATCAAAACACAGCACATGCTCTCAGAGCCGTAGCCATGAATCACGTCTGTCCATCTGAGCACGTTTTGTTTAAACGAGTGCTGCAGTTTGAAAATAAAAACACAATGCAACACACATACGCAGTCGTCGTGTTAAGATATTCCCACAGACCATAACACATCGTGTGTGTATCCGATGACATAAGATGCAGGGCCATCTAACTGAAGAGCTCTCTTGATGTGTGATTTATTGACTGCGGTGCTGGACCAAGCATGCTCAACCCAGGCCGTCAGAAAGCTCTGGCAGTGGAGGGGGAAACACATCCTATTCATTAGGAAGAGTGTCAACGAGTGTGAGAGCACACACGCGCACGCACACAGGAACACAAACACACACACACACATTGCAGCTTGTATTTCGGTAGTATTTCAATACCAACTTCACCACTTTCCACTACAACACACACACACACACACACACACACACACACACACACACACACACACACACACACACACACACACACACACACACACACACACACACACACACACACACACACACACACACACACACACACACACACATGCACAGACTTAATCAGGGCATCAAATGACTTTCTCTCCCTCTCTCTCTCTGGCTTTCTTTGGCTCCCAGTCTGTATCTCTGTCTTTCTTTCTCTAGGGATATCCATCATTTATCTGTGCGGGGGGGGGAGGGGAGTTCATCATTGTTGACTAAATACTGCATGCATTTGGGTTTACTATTTTTGGCAGCGGTCAAAAACCCAACCCACGCTTTGTCGTTTAGAGGAACCGGCTGCTGGATCGGCAGACAGGGCGTATAATTTGTTGTCACTTCCTGTATTTGGAGAGCGGGCATTGGGGTTTTGCGGTGTGACAGACAGAGACGTCTGGAGACAAGGAGAGACCCTTAGGTTCTCAACCAAGCATGGCCAACTATTGCTGCTGCTGCTGCTGCTGCTGCTGCTGCTGCTGCTGCTGCTGCTGCTGCTGCTGCTGCTGCTGCTAGGGTAAAAAAGGCTTCACTGGGATCAAGTGAAGCCTCATTTGCGTACTGCTCGTCTCGCTCTCTCTCTCTCTCAGCATTTGCTTACTGTAGCGCACCCGGTTCGGTGTCGCTGGGTGTCTGTGGGGGCCGCGGAGAGGAGCAGCAGAGGACACAATGTGGAGGGAGCAGCAGAGAGGGCGAACGAGGTTGTAATGAGCAGGGTGATAAAATAGAGAGTAAATTAAAGAGAGAGAGAGAGGGAGACCGAGAGTGAGGGAGAGAAAGAGAGGTTGGCATTAAAGCAGGGTGCGGGAGAGGTAACAACCTTGTAGAGAAACAAGGCTGAATCACACACACACAAACACAGACACACACACACACAACACACACACACACACCACTCAAGCAGAGACACTGGTGCTATGGCAAGCGCAGTCAACAGCCAATACGATCACATTAAATAGAGAAATTACTGTTGGGGGGCATAGACAGCGGGTTTGGAGTAGAGGGGGCAAATTGGCTAGGCTGGCCCAGCCCTTGTGCAGCCACCCACCACTGATGACATTAAGAATAGGACCTGCGATGTCGCAGAGACCACCGCCGTTCAGACAGAGATGGATTGCCCACCCCTGTGGCACAAGCCCAGCTAAACCAGCAGTGGATTAAACAGAGCCTGGCACACAAACACACACACGTATGTGCGCAAAGACACACACACACACACACACACAAAAGAGCAAACCAGCAAATGATTTTATGAAGTTATGTGTTATTAACAATATACAATAAAGTCGTTTTTTACACACACACACACACACACACACACACACACACACACACACACACACACACACACACACACACACACACACACACACACACACACACACACACACACACACACACACACACACACACACACACACACACACACACACACGGCCGTCGTGGTGGCAAGAGACATTGGTCTTCATGGCAGCCAGAGACATTGTGTTGTTATGGCGCCAGAGACATTGGCCACCATGGCGGCCAGAGAAATTGAGTTGCCATGGCGGTCAGAGGTGATCGCCATGGAAGCCGACTGACACGTGCGAGCTGAAGTGGGAGAGGTCTGATTGCTCATTTGATGAGAAATATAGGAAACCCTGTGTATGATGAATATGAGCGGAGTGACACTTAGAAATACAAACAAGAAGACAAGGTGAAAAAAGGACTCTCGTTCCTCATTTCAGAGACTGGATGGCCAGGACATTCACATAATTTGAGATATATATGATACATTCAGAATGAGTTGTGCCCTCCCTACTCAGATTGCCACAAAAAAAAGCCATCTAAAGCCATCCAAACAGGTTTTGAACGCAGAAGTAATTTATTTTACATTAAACTGAACAAAGCGTAGGAAGACAAAAACATACATGAACACACAACACTATTGAGTTAGCAGGAACAGGCCAGAAAGGTGTGGTACACTATTGATTTTTAAACCACCTGGCAAGATGTTCTGCCACCTGGCAAGGCCATCAGTTGGGTCACACCCATACATTAAACAAGCACACAAATGAACTCATCTTCCAATCAACTCAAACAAACAGGCAAGGAAATATGAACACAGGGTGGGACATTAACACAAACATCTATGACCATAATTATAAGAAACGTAGAGAAAACAAGGATGAAATCAGGGATCATATTGTTCAGTGATGTATGTACTATATACAGTATGCATCAGCTAGACTTGCAATATGTTAGCAAAAGTAAAGAAATATGAAGTACAAGTACACACAGTACCAAAGAACATTCTTTGCCCAAGTAGAAGTACAGATACTTTGGTAACTCTGGTAAAGTAGTACTGAAGTACTGATATAACTGCTTTACTTATTCTAAATTGTCAAAGAAAACACATTTTTAGAACTCTTGACATTTCTACTAGCAGTTATCTCTGCAAAGCTTACTGAGTCTTGTGTCATATTAATATAAGTTTAACCATTCTATCTTCAAAAAAAATTGAACAGAAATTGGTCTCGTTGGTGGGAAGACGTAGGATGATGTGAAATAAAAGAATTAGCGATAATTCCCGTCCTTGGTACTCTCTACTCCAAAAATGGGAGTAGAAAGTACAGATAGTTGTGTTTAAATGTAGGGAGTAAAAGTTAAAGGCTGTCAAAAATTATAATCAATTAACTACAGAAGTACAGTAACAAGGTATTCATACTTCCATACTCCCGTCTCTGAATATAACGTTGTGCGAAAACCGTCCCAACCGTATCTGGCAGGAGACAGTAAGTGCCCGGACCACCATGACCAAGACCCATTGGTTAGCCCGGAATAGAGACAACAACTGGGAATACGGGAAGTGAAAGCAGGAAGCTCCCCCAGCGAAAAACAGAGATGGAGCCAAGAGTTGCTAAACCAAAGTAACTCAAGGACAGCCACCCATGGCTCCTATTGTGTCAGGGCCACAGTAGGGGAGGTTGGATTTGGAAATGACGATTCAAACTGGTTATGCTGACGGATTTTGTCTTGCATGCAAATCATTCTTTAATGCTCAGTGACTATGCTTCATAATTCATCAGGCTGTTGGGACGGTGATACAGAGTGGAGAGCAGCGTTATGAGGCGCCACGTTCTGTGGTTCTAATCGACTCTCTGCGTAGTGTAACGATAACAGCATTGGAAGACTGTGGGCCCTCCCACACAGACTGTGTGAACTGTGGCCCCCAAATCAATGAAAGAGTGTGTCTGTAGTTTCAACATCGGATGGAAGATATCTTTACCAACTGCCATTTGTGTACATATGTACAATAATGTTTAACTCAGGACAATATTTTCCCTGAACAAAGATACACGTACTTCTGTAAAAATCCATTCGAAAAAACACTCCAGGAATAACACACGTCCAATTGTCAGTCCAACAACTGTTTCTAGTTGTATAATAGAGTTACACAAGGCAAATATCCCTACATTGTGAGCCTTTCACCACTACCATAGTGTTGAGATCCATTTGGTATACTTCTGGCAGTATTATGAGTCAGCCAAAAGGCTATTAGGAATAGGGGCGAAAAGAATTATTCATCTGAGCATGTAATTTGTTGCTTCCACAATACTTGTACCACCAGGTTGACAAAAAAGCATATATACAGTATATATTTGTTTTTATGGCATGAAGCGTCAGTTATCTTAGTGGAAGCAAATAATGGTACCATCCTACAGAGGTCGCTATAATGTAATCACCTGTTCTGTACTTTAATTAAAAAACACTGACAGGCTTCTAGAACTCGAACCCAAACATTAAACCTATGCTTTCACCTGAACTACAGATAAGATCGCAAAAAGCAAATCGTAATATCATATCGCAATATTTACAGAACTTTAACATTACACAATCTAGGTATATATTGCATCAGCACTCCAAAACTGTAGCAGTCATCTCGTGAGGTCCCTGTTGATATGCTGTGCGTGAGGTTTGTAGTAATGAAGTTCGAGCCAAGCGTGCAAACGGGTCACAAAGGCGACGGATGACGACAACGCTGCCTACTCTTTTGGTGGCCTACTGGCCGCACTGCGAAACCACTAGACCTGTCTCGCCTTTCACGGGCGCATTAAAAATAAATTCCCCTGAGAGGATCGCATGTCAGAGAAACAGAAAACAAAAACATTGATGCATTAATGATGAAGTGACTCAAAACCAAGCTCTGTCACACGCACACACACACACACACACACACACACAACACACACACAGACACACACACACACACACACACACACACACACACACACACACACACACACACACACACACACACGCAGCACGGATGTCCTCAACGCTGGCACTCAGGCGATAGTTGACTTTGTTGCGTTCTGGAGTACGATGGCGAATTAGGGTTTGGGATCTGGGGGACAGCGCTGGATATTGCCGTTAGACAGCAGTAAATTTGTAAAATAGGATGACGCCATTATAGGTAGGCCTACATCCTCCAACACTCATGAGTTCGAGTCAGGCTGCCTAATATATATATGATACAAATAAAAACAGATATATAATATTTGTGAAATGTTTTAGCCCCTGCTCCCTACACTGAATCCACCGATTATCTTTTCCCAGCTAAAACATTGGTTTTATCAAAAAGTCGGTGGGGCTCAATTATACAGTAGCTTCTTTATTAATGTCCTCATCAAACTCTGTTCTCCTCTGTCCAATTAGGAGAGGCCAGGGAAACCGTAATGAGGAAACGGACGGCTTCTCAGAGAATGGCTTCACTGAGCAGACACATGAATACTCACACACATCAACACACACACACATACACACACAAAAGAAAAGGAAGGAGGAGAACAACTGTGGAAACAGGGGGCGGTGTCAGAGAGAGAGAGAGAGAGAGAGAGAGAGAGAGAGAGAGAGAGAGGAGAGAGAGAGGAGAGAGAGAGAGAGAGAGAGAGAGAGAGAGAGAGAGAGAGAGAGAGAGAGAGAGAGAGAGAGAGAGAGAGAGAGAGAGGGGGGGGCTGTGAAGATGTATGGATCTAGGAAAATGGTGTGATGTTCAATAGACACCTTTTACCAGCTGTAATTCTGTTTGGCAAGTTGAGATTGCTCACCAAAAAACACCCATGAATACTTTTAGTAATGTCCTAATGTACTGCAACATCATTTAGAGCCAAATGGAGTTTAATATCGGGATAATTTCATATTTGACCAGCTCAAAGATAGGACTGCCAATAATACATAATGTATCGAGGTGAATGAACGCCATGAAGCACTCGATGTAAAAAATAAGGATACATCTTCAAAACTAGGATTTGTCATGCTTATCAGACATACAGTATATGAAACTTTCACTGACAAATAGACGAGACCTCCTGCCAACATGTGTGGGAACATCATACCCTGGCTCCTAAACCGCATTTAGCAGTCAGAAGAACGGACGGCACCCAAATACAATAATCCCTTCGAGTCCGTCTGCAAAGTTCCTGGCTATGCACCATCTCATCTGAGGAAATTATGACGTTAAAAGATGCCACCGATTAAGACTATTTATTTATTTTTTCTTTACATGGAACAGACGTTTCCATTGAGGCAGGAAGACATAAGCAATGTCGGCAGTTTGAGATAACATAGATAAGATTGTGGCTTTACATCCTCACAAGAAGAGCTGCCATCATTTATTAAAACCCAAATGAATACCCACGTCTTCCATATATGTGAAGACGTGGGTTGAAGTGATCGCACAGTCCTCATTTAGATGAGGATTGGATGATTTGGGTCAGGTTTACAATGAGTCCCTACACGTGTTGCTTTTGGCCCACTAATCTGCAGAGATGCGGAAATCTGAGTTTCAGCCAATGCTCCAATAACGACCTCACATCCTCTTATGATAAACTTACATCCTTTGATTACTAGGAGCTAAACCAAGACCTAGAGGGCCCTTCACTCAGAAGTCCTATAGAATTCAAGTTCATGCATGTCTTTACGCTTTAGTGCCGATATTTAATCCTAAAGTCGTAAACCATAAGAACAATACATAATCCAGATAACGTCTTAAACCAGTGGAAGAATCCCACAAACGTGTTTGTCTGAAGCCCCATGAGCACAAACGGAACAGTACAATTTAAATAGATTCAAACTCAAAAACTCTCGTTAATAAAATCTGCTCTCTGCTGATTGTAAACGGACAAAACCTCCAGTTTTTTTTATAAATTGTGATAATACTGCATCCAGACATAGACATACAATATTGAGAGTTGAAAGAGTGTTCACAGAGATCTTGATATCAGTCAACACTCTTATCTCCTCACATGTGCAAAAATCCCGATGTGCTACCTCTAAAGGCACTCACTCCATACAGAGAGCCTGAATGACTTTCATGGTTTGGAGCCCTGACATTAAAATAAGTCCTGAAAGACGAACAGCAGAGATCCTGTTGCAGCCTCTCGTGTCAAAGCCCTCGGGGCCGTCACAGCTCCATATCAGAAGGACATTTTCCAACCACGGGCAGTGCATTTTACTCGTGCTATTACTAAGTATAAAGTCTCACAAGACCCAGAGTCATATGAGGAGCCTGAGAGGAGACGCCTGGGATGGCAGGTGATCATCTCAGCGGCTGGGGCCTACTGCAATCCACTTCAGACACAAGGAACTTGCACTCTGCCGGGGCCAGGATCAAGTGTAAACAACGGTGCACAACAGGTCATGAATAACGATGCTGCAGACAGCATTGAAGGAGGTGTTGGAGGGGTTTGGCACATTGCTTGGTCGAACAAGGAAACCGATACACTTTTGCAATAGGTCAGCGGTTCCAGAGAGCGGGGCTACCTCAACCAATAGGACGGGTGTTGTGATTCTGATTCTACTCCTACTGCAAATAATAATATGGTATGAATAATGCAATAATAGAGTATTCAGAAATAGCATATGTTTTGTTGCTGTAGAAAGTAAAATGAACAGAAGGGAGAGCACAGCGATGTGCTTCATGGTGTGGCCGGTGAGCATTGGCCGCGGATCAGGGGGAACCAGGACACGACGCCCACAGCATGACCGCCAACATCTGGCCGTGCGCCACTAAGATCTCTAAATTAATTACGCTTTCAAAGCCGTATGTTGATATGATTTTATCGGCTTTACGGGAGCCACGCAGAGAAATATTACACTAAGAGGAATAGGGGAGGGGGTGGGAAGAGGAGGAGGGATGAGGAGGGAGGGGAGTCAAGTTAAGTCAAAGATTAGCGGGGGGTCAAGTCAGTCCCGTGCGCGGTCAGCTCGCAGAAAGAGAGAGGAAGGGCTTTGTCTGAGGCCAAACAAAAGACAGGCTGCTGGTTGTTAGCCCACGTGGCGTCAGAGGGCGGGGGCTGCAGGCAGGTGGGAGGGACGTATGTAATGTGGAACTATGGACGTGGGCCTGCATTTAAATGAGCGTGTGTGTGTGTGTGTGTGTGTGTGTGTGTGTGTGTGTGTGTGTGTGTGTGTGTGTGCTGCGTGTGAGCACATGGTTGTGTGTGTCCTTGTATAAGGAGTTGCTGCGTAGGGGTAAAACAGCCTCTTTTGAATTTCATTTCCATATGATTAATGGGCATCATGTTTTTTTTGGAGAACACAGAAGACTGCATACCCAGTATACTCCCCCAGCCCCCCCCACCCCGTGGAAACGACAACAGACAAAAGAGGGAGGAGCCAGCATCCACCAGCCTGACCGACCTATAATTGGACCACAAGCGGTGTGCTCCACTGTGTTCCATATTCACATAATGAGAGTGTTAGCACTCAGACTCTCTTAGCCTAGTAGACAAGCCCCATTCTGCACAAAGGCTTAACCGCGTTCAAACGTTGTTGTTCAAAAAAAAAAAAAAAAAAAAAAAGGTACAGAATGTAGGGTGTAGCCAGCCATAGATCATCCTGAAAAATTGCCGGTATTGTTGCAATTAGTGACGCTAGAGGTTGTTATTTGATGGATAAGGTGTGATATTGTGTGTGTGTGTGTATGTGTGTGTGTGTGTGTGTGTGTGTGTGTGTGTGTGTGTGTGTGCGTGTGTGTGTGTGTGCGTGTGTGGTGTGTGGTGTGTATGTTATTGTTATGTGCGGTGGCGGCGTGCGTGTGGGGGCATGTAGGTGTGTATGTTATTGCTTAAATTGTGCGACGACGGGTATATTTGTTTCTCTAGACAATCCATGCATAGATTGTGTTAGAGAGTGAAACAGTGAGGGGAAAAAGCGAAAGAGAGAAATGAGAATAGGAAGAGGAAGAAAGCAAGAGAGGGAGAGAAAGACACACATGACCAAAGACGTAAACATAGTTTCCACTGGGAGATTAGCGAAGCTAGCTTGTCATATTTACTCCTGAATAACTGAGCTAATTGTTCTGTTTCAATACAGCATGCTAAGAGGATTGATCCCTAACCCGTGGCATACTTGTCAGAACTTAATCCATCGCATAATACTTCATGTCTATTGCCATGTCTGGGGTTAGCACGGACACATAAGCACACACAGATGCATACCAACATCAAGTATATGTTGGGAAAGTTAAGCTTAGTTATTCCAAACCAAGGTAGATCGTGCAATGGATTACATAATGGGTCTTTAATCCCCAGACATGTCCCGCAGCTCTAAACCCTATTGTGAAACTAATGACCTCCAACAAAACACATAATATTCTGGGGGGATTCGTCAGGACATCATGGCTGCATTGTTACCATTAACAATGGTAGAGGCCATCTAAATACTGCGATCATTTGGTCTTTATGCAGGGAAATATCGATGGATATGGAGGTCTAAATTGTGTCTTAGCTATATCAAATCAACACAAGACACAACTATTTTTCTAAGAGTATAATTTGTCTATATATGCTAAATTTGTTAGCATGATCTAAGCTCAAATCATAAGATTGTATAAGCCCATGTTTCTATTCCTGCACAAGTATAGTGAGGCTGATGGCAGAACGGGATCATCACATGTTGGTAGTGTGAAAAGTGCGTGGGGTGCAGAGTCTTCGTGACTCATGCACACATGCACAGATGTTCTTCCAAATCCAATGCCAGTTTTCCAGAGGGCAATGCAGTGACCTCAAGCTCTGCCTCAAACGTGCACAATAAAAGCCCCTCTGCTTCAGCAGCAAGATAAGACAGGTGGCTCAAGTGTTAGCTGCTTGTCTTACTAGAGCATGGTTGGTAAGCATGCTAACACTAGCTAACTAGTTCACTGGTTAAGGAGTGCTTTTCTTTACGTTACATTTCCACTAGCTTATAGTCATTGCAAGATGATGGTTGTATTGTACTCTTTATGTTGACTATAAGGAACAGATTCAGCCAAGATTAGTGTATCTTGTTCCTCATACTCTCTCAAAGGAACTTTAGTCAGTGTGTCTTCTGCCCTCGGTTACACAACTCACCGTCATAGGGGCCGTGCTGAAGCAGATCTTCCTCTTCGGAGGGACGTCTTCCTGGTTTTCTTCCGGCAGACCGGGGATCTCTGTGAGCTCGGCACCTGGGTCGTAGACGGTGTCGTCGTCGTCTCCGTAGAAGTCGTCCTCCGGGTCCGTGCAGCTCTCTCCCCATCCCTGGTAGCAGGCGTCTCCGTCGGCGTTAAAAATGATACGCTCGTTCCCCGCGTAGTCCTCGTCGCGGTCATCCACTGGCACTTTGCCGCTGTCTCGGACCTTCTCTCCTCCGGGAGCATCCGGGCCGTCCTTCACCGGGACCCCAGATTCTCGGCCGGCTTTGTCCTCTGCGTCGTGTGCATTCGGTAAAGAATTGGACAGGATGTCTTCCTCCAGGTTTTTCCTTCCGGAATCTTTGTCCTCTTCACCGCACGATCCGTTGACCTGACCTCCGTTGGTCTGTGCGGCCGACACGCCTCGCCCTCTGTCGCCGGCGCCGTCTGCAGCCTGGCCGAGCGTGTCTGACCTCTGCGGGGACCCTGTTACGGGCTCCGCCTGAGGACTCGGGCAGAGGAGGTCCTCGGCGGACGAGGACGTGGGGAGCTTGCCCCCTCTCCGGTTACGGTGGGAACCGCGGACGGGGGACTGGCGGGAGTCGTCCTCGCTGAGGTCCCCTCCGTGGCCCCGATGGTTCCCTTCCGGGGAGTAGAGGGCCCGCCTGCTGACTCCTCTGTGGTGCGCGCCCTGTCTGTCCGACTGTTGGTCTGCGTTTTCAAAGACGGCGCTGAGCTGGCTGACAGTGGGCGAGGAAGCCTCCGCCCGGGAGCACAGGGAATCCAACGAGTCCGTACTGCCTCGGTTGGATCTGCTGCCTCGCCAGTCGTCCAGGTGCTCGTGGGACCCCCTCTTGTCCCGCCCGTGGGGGTAGACGGGTGATTGCGACTGGTCGCGGGACTGCTGCTCGAACCGCATCCTGGTCTCGGAGAACTTGGCTCCCGCGGCGCCGATCCGCTCGGCCGACAGCGAGTGCTGGAGCTTCAGCACCAAGCCGTCGGCCTTGTGGACGGAGTTGCTGGGCTTGGCCGTCTTCTGGGGAGAGAGCTCGTCCCGGGTCTTAGCCCCGGGGGGCTCGGTGCCCATCTGCATGAACATGTCCTTGATGCGGCTGACGTGGGCGCCATACTGGCGGCCCCTGGGCTGCTTGGGCCGCTCGGGGCCCTTGGGCTTGGAGCCGCCATCAATGAGGGGCTGGTCGAAGGCCTTCTTAAGGGCCTGGAACTCGGCGCGGTAGGCGTTGCGATGGGGAGAGGCACTCCGCAGGGTGGTCCTCTCCCCGGAGGCCTCTGTCTTCAGCATGATGTCGCCTTGAGAGCCAGAGGGGATTTCAACATAGCAGTGGCCTGATTAGAACATGGAAGTAAGTTGTCTGGTGTGACCTACTGCGGTACTGGCAAATCTAATCCCAGTGGCGCACGGCTTCCATTGGGTCCCGTTCAGTCCTGAGGGAAATAAAGAGAGATGTTAGCGAGATGCAGTACAGACAAAAGTGTATGCAAAAAACATGTTAATAAGGAACTGTCATTAGACTCTCCTCATGTTGGCGAGAGCCACTTAAAAATATAGAAACGGAAAGGTAAAGGCAACTCTCACTGCAAAGGCCAAACTGTGATTATTACACAGATACAAATTCCAAAAGAAAGACACAATCATTATGGATCAGTGAACGCTTTAAGAAGGCAAGTACTAAATTATATTAAGCCTTGGTCTGAAGCTCTCTCTGATGAGGTCCCGTTAGCAGGTGTTGTTCACGTCAATAATCAATACTGCTTTAATAAATGAATGAAGGGAGCGTCCTGCTGTTTTGTCATTTCCCAGATCTAACGCTGAATTGAAAAAAGCATAATCCTTAGATGTTGTCCTGTGGAAGTCCACTGTTGGCCAATAAACATCCTTCCTATTATTGACCAAGTTCCAATAATTTCCCAGAGGTTTAATAGCCTACCTCTTTCTTCAGATGTGGTAATGGCCAAATACCCTACCCTACTTTCATTAATATTTCTGTCAGTATAGGAGATGAGCTTTTGGCCCTCCATTACCAAAACAAACCAGTCCCCCCCCCCCCCCCATAAGCGTTAGAACAAACGCAACCAGAGCTAATGCCACAAGCATGTTGTACTTGTTATTAAAATGGTAAAAAGAATAAAATGAACATTCATGAAAAAAGTTAATAAGAGCAACTTGTTATTATGCATATTGATATCATAAAAGGCGAAGATTGGTTATGATTCGCAAGTGTAGCTAAAATGCATCAATAAACACCCCAACAGTCTACAGGCCTGGATAGGTTTTGGTGAAACCGTTGATGAGTGCAGGAGAACCAGCAGCATCAGATGCACATAGCAGGCTGGGTGGCTCTCCGTTATCACCGCTAAATAAGTTGGAACGATAAAAGGAGGCGAAATCTACGGGGATCATTCTGAACATCAATATTTACTCAATAGTTCGTGTTCTTTGGGTGGACAATGCATGCACAGTAACAACTTTAAGAAGAGAGGAATAACACGGAAGGTTTAAATGAGTGAAAGCAGCCTCGGAACAGATTACAAGGAGAGCCGCACATCCAACCACAGCGCATATTATTGTCATGAGGAGCTCAGGTTGTTTTCCTCAGTGAACAACACTAAGCCATATTCCGTTGAATGCGACGTCGCCTTCCATCACAGCAAAATACCAAATGACAGCGCTTTCTCTTATATTAGGGGGAAAATGCACAAGTTTCTAAAATCATTCACAATGATGCTGCTACAATGTACAAAAACGAGTGACTTACATGTATTGCTGCAGCTTCGTGGTGCGAATAAACAAACACACCGTAGTCCACTGAAATACATGCATACTTAAGTCCTAGATGGATTTGACATGATATCCTCAAGCCCTCAAGGCATTCGGTAAACAGCCCAGACGAGAGTCGCCCTTTCTAAACATCTTGACACACTAGCCAGGGTCTGCCCATGGTCTGCCCCGCTACAGCGCCATTGCAGGCAACGGGTGATGCTGCCAATGAATCGCACAAAAGGAGGGGGGGGGGGGGGGTTGGGGGGTATTTGGCAGCTCCTCCTATGAGGAGATTCACTAAAGCGCGATTTCCGTGAGCACACTATTGAATATTAGCCCACTATATAGAGTTAACAAATCTGATTTTTATTCCATCCGATTATTTGCGAAAATATTACTTATGTGCAGTGGCGTTTCTACATTAGGGGCAGGTGGGGCAGTGCCCCACCAGACCCACGAGATGGCGCTGTTGAGCAGAAGGCTCAATCCATTCCTACTTCGTGGCAAACTATATATATATTTTTATATGCAAAGTAGCGTACATATTTGTGTGAATAACTTGACTCACAAGCATTATTGCATTGTTTTGGAGTAATTTGATTCGTGTGTTCTACTGCCTGTGTGCTTGCTTGAATGAACGTTATGTCTATATTTCCGTTTCCTGTTTTCCGGAGGGCGCAAGACCACACGCCGCCCGCTTACCAATAGAAACACCAATGAGCGCGAAACCACACCGGCCAAAGATTAACAATTGAGGCTAGGGGCAATTTTCAAATTTGCCCCTAGACGTTAACTGCGTGAATATACGTAATTTACGTAAAGTAGACTGGATAATGCGAACGCTGCTAAAGAGATAACAGACTTTCACTAGGAACACGATGGGCAGAAGAAGACTGAACGCCCCTCTCCATGCTTTCTATTGAAAACACCTTCATTAATGGAACTGCTGGAATTTACAAGATAGAAAGTAATTGAGAAGTTGCTCATCAGACAAAGACCGTTCGAGCCAACTTCCTTTAATAAAGTGGTCGGCATTCCTCAGTGAAGATCAAAACCATTCTTAATTTTCTTTTTTTTAGAGCTCAAAGGAGATCGTCTTTTTGTTTATATAAATTATGGAAGTTATTGAAGCTATGTGTCTGTCTAATTGTTTTACTTATAATGCTATATTATAAGTGCGTAACCATGTATTGGCTGCTCTGAGATTCTTTGGAACGAACTAAGGGCGTTTATAAATATAATGCAATATTATAGTTATTATTATTAATATTATTATAGCGCAACATCTATTGTGTCGTACTGAGCGCTAAAGCATGTGAAATGTATTTTAAATAGAGACTGTCTGCTCCCTGCTTGCACTCAAATTAGCTGCATGCCACCAGTAAGCACATAGAACCTGACTGGTTCTATATACGTAGGCCTACTGTTATAATAATCAGGTACCTCTATTTTTGTGACGTAATATGACGTCATGTAAATTTGCCCCACCAGAAATTTCAGGCTAAAATCGCCACTGCTTATGTGACAGGTGTTGAGTCTTACTGCGGCAATGGTTTGGTCCAATAATCTGCGCTCGGAAGGGAAGGGGAGGGGGGTTCCAGCGAGCTGCAGTCTGACAGAAATACCAGCACACAATAACTTCACTGGGTCTCTCATGTATTGACGAGGAATATAGAATACAAGCTTATCCAATGAATACAAGCTTATCCAATGAATACCGATACATTATGACAGATCAAAATGAAGCATATTACAGGGGTTGTAGTTATTACGCGTGTGCGCATACCAATACGCGCGCACGCATAGGCTCGCATTCAAACTCACACCTTATATTGATTGACAAATCATAATCTTATGCAAGCAAAATGCTCAAATCAGGACGCTGAATATGTGTGAAGCTTTCCTGAAAGTCATTTTCAGTAGTTCTATCTGCTATTTGATTATCAATGCAAGTTATTTAGATTGCTCAATATGCCTCCAGGCACACTGTCAATGATTTGAGCAACATACATTGGAAAATACTAATGTACATTTTGTATTTCCAATGTGTAAGTGCTTTATAGATTCAATACATTAGCAAACACTTAAGAAATGTAACATTTGACACTTCAGTGTTTCATTGTGTTAGATCAAGAACTTTATTCTTTTAACCTGGGTCGAATGGTGCATGAAAGACTTTTATTATACTTTTATTCTTCTTCTCTTGAGCATCGTCATCTCAGTACCTTTTTACATATAAATGCTATCTCCCTGATGTTTCTTCTTCTCTTGGGCATTGGCATCTATAGTCTGCTTTTTCTGATAGAAAAGGCATATCCTTCAGCTTGCGGCACTAGATAACAGATGGAGCCGGATGTCTAAACAATCCAGAAATACAATCTCATTCATTTACAAGAGCTGGCCATAATTGCCTTAATTTAGCCTGAATCCACCAGAAACATTCAACAGCATTTCTTATATGAGGCAGAACTTGTTTTAAATAATTGTGTGGTCAGTTTCCCCTTCTAAATAAAGATTGGGACTAAAACTAATGTACGAAATAGATATTTCGTACAGTGCCATAGTGCCATAAGACACACGCACACATACAGACACACACACCACAAACATGCACACACAAACACACAACACCACACACAGCACACTTTTTTACTCAATACTAAACACCAGCCATCTCAAGACGTTGCTAAGCAACCTAAAAATAATCTTCTGGGGATAAATAAACGGGAGGGTGAGAGAACAGACCAGCCACTCATTGCAGAGCATCCAGAACAAACAGTGCTGTTTATCATAGGATATTAAGCAGCAAATTGCTACTGAGTGCGTGTGTGAGTTGTTGTTGTGAAACCATTGCTTGGGGTGCGTTGATTTTCGTTTGAACCCTTCTTGGCAATTAAATCCTTTCTGATTCTGATTCTGATTTAGATTCAGATAAAAGTGCTTTGCTTTGGATCAGCAGATCCCTGACGTTTAGCATCGGGAAGGAGCCATGCAGGACATGACCTGCTAAGGTTGTCCCAACATGGAACCTGTTTCAGAAGATGTTGCTGCTGCTGCCATTTTAACAGCAGTTCTGATAATGTCCTGGTGATGAGGTTGAGTGTGTGTGTGTGTGCGTGTGCGTGTGCGTGTGTGCTTTGTTTAACCTCAAAGCCCACAATAAGCCCTTGCAATATATTTTTTAAATGATGAAATACTACAGGAAAATAAATATTTTACGGTCTTGCATAAATTGAATATTGTAAATACATTTCAAATCTGAACTGGAAAACATCGCTATTTTCCCTGCCAGATGTTTCCACACTCCAGTCCCAACCAATGAAACTCTGGATCGCTCCCCGGCGCAGGGAAGAGAGGAGGCGGGGGAAGGAGCATGGAAAAGGGATGCTTGTTATGGCTGTCAAAGCAGCACTGACGGTTAGGAAAACGTCCTTTTTCATGTCACATTGACAGGAATTCTATGCAACATGTGCGCCTCTGCAATTTCCATATGGATGGCTATAGGTACGTTTCGGTTGATTGTCTGACTATGTGTTTTAATGTGCGTGTTTGGCCCGTTTAACGGGGTATCTCATTGATGGCATGCTAGTTAGCTAGCTGCCCACTGCTGTGGTTCTGCACTGTTCAGCCCAGTTTTTTCCGAACAGAGGGAGTAATGGAAAAAATGGCTAACGACAGGCAGATGTACCGTTATTTGGTGGTGAAAAAACAGGGAAACACGTAGACATTCTGCCAGGAATCCCCGAATTAGTCGAAAGAGACGCTAAATAAATGTTGTATGTGGAAGTCAAACATAATGTTATAATATGTAAACTGCGATACATGTTTAATGTCAATCCCATTTTGTTTGCACATATACGAATCACGTTAATCGAACCCCTCTAATGTACAACTTATTTTCTGTATGTATCGGTCCATTAGTTTACATTGTGCATGCCAATGATGTCCAACACACCAATTTGCATGAGAGAAATGCCTCCATGGGCTTGAAGCAGAGACCACCGTTGTTCAGAGATGGTGAGTGTGGGGGGCATGTGTGCGGTGGTGCACATCATCATGTGTTGACCCTCCTGCCCTCTCCCATGTCATAACACCGTGACCACGCTCAAGTAGTTCCCTGTTTATGGTGATTGTTATTTGTACCTCTTCCAATAACTGTGTTATTAATGGTCCTTAAGCCCCAATCTTGACATGTTATAGCCTAATCATATAACTTATAACACGCTTTGCTGTCATACATGCTTGTTTTATATTCTTGTCTAACCAATAACACACCCTAACAGTCTGACTTGAGGCCACCTCTTTCCGTAAACATAACCAAATATTAGTAGAGTTGATATGGCTTACTCCCAAAACTCTTGATATTCTTTGCTTAAAACGATTACAATACTTATTTTCATTCTCAAGCATATTTATCATTACTCACCTCAATAGAAAGTTAGATAGTTGAAGATAAGCGCTTGCTCTGTTTGCCGTCCATGCTATCTACAGCCATATTGCCTTCGTCCCGTGCTACACATAATAGTTACACCTCCAAGTCTGTATTTAGAAGGGCTTGCCTCAAACGCTATAGTTGCAGACTCAAACAGTAGTGGTCCTTGTTGTTTATAATTCACCGCTTGGAAAACCAAAGAAGCACATGCATCCATCCCCCTGATCAGAACAACAAACACATAGCTGATTTGACAGAACTAAAGGACCGCCGGTCTGTTCTTTGCTAGCTGCCACCCAGGGACAAGGGCAGATTATCCTCTGTACTCAACCAATGGCATTCTTAAACTAGCGTTTGCTCCTGAGCAGTAGCAAGACATGGATCAGCCCATAAAAGCATACAATCAGGTTAGCCATTCCCCCCACCACCACCCCTGCCTGCTAATAGTAATCTACTGTCAATACTGTGTGTGTGGACGTGTTTGTGCGTGTGCGTGTGTATGTGTATTTGCATGTGTGTGTGTGGGTGTGTATGTATCTGCATGCATGTGTGCATGTGTGTGTGTGCGTGCATTTGGAGCACACCAGTTGTAGCAGAAGTTAAATGTGTGGCTAGTATGTAAGATTGAGTGACGTCAAAGGATGCATGGTGTTTATGGAAGTGCACGTTTATGTCTGCTCTGTGTGTTGTCATATTTCTGTGATGCACAGCTGGTAGGCACGCACACATTCTGCACTGCTGCCGGAGACACAGCCGCTTGGCCATAACTTTTAATGGGTGATGTATTAAATAGAAGCCCAGTAGTCCATCATTTCTAGAGAGTGGGTTAGTCAGCCGTCCATAAGCAGATGGAATGCTATTAGCTATTAGCAAATATGCCTTCCCTGCAGCTTAAGCAAATATATTTTTTTCACATTAGCTGGCATCCCCATGGAAAAGGCTGGTTAAAACTGGAGTTAAAATAAGGGTTTCATAATCCAATCCAATCAAAGGATTCTTGGATTTTTTTTACTGTGGGCCTTTGATTATGAGGCTGTAAATACTGTTAAAGAATAACTGAAATCCAACCAAAGTCTACACATCATCAATCGCTGATTTCACTTTCACTTACTGTCATATACAGTACGTCAATTCAATCAATCAAAAGGCACTGAACTGCTCAGTTCAGCTCTTCAGTGTAGCAGCTGTATTATTTCTAACATTTTATTTATGATCTGGTTACTAATCTACAAGAGTTTGGTGAAGGTTAGTTAAAGATTAGGTAAAGGTGTCACCAGCTCAGATTTGAACATTCTTGGCGCATTGTTTAGAAATTAATTTCAACCCATCTCAAACCAGGAGAACATTATGTGTGGTCCTCATTACTTAACAAGTTTTGGGAAGGGCTGGGGGCTCGGGCGTCATCACGGTACTACGGTAAACCAGGGTATTTAGAAATCCTGAAGGTATTATTCAATCCAAAATACAGACGCCCCACTTTCTGTTCAACTTTATTCGGGCATTTTATTAATATATTTTTTATAACGTTGATATGTATTATAGACAAGCTTTGAAGCAAGATTTAAAAAGTCAAAAATAAATTTTTCTTCCTTGCATGGTTGAGGCTAAAATGGGTTAGTTCCCCAATGTTTAGTTGCTGGCCCAGTATGTGGAGTTCCTCTAATGACTGCCACCAGGAACGTTCTCACATCAAAGCTAAAAGTACGGGTACTAAAGTATAATCTGTTTTCCTATCAAAACGCCAAAACCAATAAACGATTTGGTGTAATTTCCATTTTTAATTTTCCCTTGAAGTTGAAATTGAAGACTGATATCAATGGAGAGTTCTGAAGTAGAATTCAACTTTTGGAAAAGTGAAATGTGTGAGAGCTTTACCATAAGGAGGCGAGTTACTTTGCAGATGAAGTAGTTGCCTGTGTAGATCCAAGATAGTTATTGTTTTAAATTATTTTAGTTGAGACATTCATTTATAGTTAGTGTTTGAACTGTTACCCCTATTCCATATTCCTTTCCCATAAAAAGCGCTAATATATGTCATATATCTATAGGTATATTGTTATTTTTTGCTTTTTAATCTAGTTAGTATTTTATGTTGTATTTCTTTTAATGTGCATTGAAGCACTTTGAGGTTATTAAGTTGAAGTAAAGTGCGTTATAAATAAAATATATTATTATTATTATTATTATAAAGTCACAAGCCGAGGTCCCCATCACCGACAAAAGTTATTAAATAATGTTTTAAATAATAATATTTTATTATTATTGAGTCAATTTACTCTATTCATAATACTAGCTAGTGAAAGAGGCTACTAACAAGTCTGCAAAACAATTATGTGGCATAATCAATACAGTTAGCTCCCATTCAACCTTTGAATGGGATGAGGAATTAGTGGCTTGCATTCCAGATGACCCCGGCCGAGGCCTAGTGTACCCACGTAAACAGGGGCAGAAAACAAGTGGGGAATGCAGACCAGTGAAAGCCACAGGTTGTGGGATCTCGGCTTGCTGGCCTTGTGGCATTAGGTGTACACAGTCACAAAGATTATTTACCAGGGGGCAATAATTAAATAGATGCACCCTGACATAAAGGGGGCCATGTCAGACACTGTAACGAGATTTTCCCAATTTAAAAAAGGTTTTTATTAAGTTTACGTATAGTCTCGCAATACTTACAATTTTTAAATGATACTACAATTTCAACAAATATCTGCTTCATTAAAATTGGGAATAATAAAGTACAATTATACAATGGTACCAAAAAAATTGCTTGACCAGCCGTGGAGCTCGGGTATGAATGTAATGCATTTGACTACAAGCTACATGTTAAACAGACTTTGGCAAAAAAAACCATTTACAACCAGCAAGACTTTTCTAAGTAGGCAAGTGACAGATTTTACACACAGGATTGTTAACTAGACAATGTCATACATGCTACAATTATTTATATCGCCTGCAGCTACGCTTTTATGATTTATGAAGCTAGGCTTTTGCACTTTACACAAATACAGTCATGCCGTACACCCCGGTGGAATATGAAGAAGTTAAGGAGGTTTGCAGAAATAGATGCTACCAAATACCAATCCTCGCTGCCTGGGACTACATCTGGGATCCTTGCGTGTCCTCCTGTCTCATTTGTGTATATTATCGGCGATCATCAATGGGTGGTGCTCAACGTGTCAGCCCTTCTTGACCTTGATTGCGAGTGTGTGACCTCGGTCCGTTTGTGTGGGCTTAAGAATTAATGATGCTTTGGCGGGTATGGGGTAGGCATAATGGAGAGAGTGGTGCTTCTCACTCTGTCAGTGTGTGTGTGTGTGTGTGTGTGTGGGGGGGGATCATAATTGAGCTCAATGTGGTGAAGGTGAATCAGGTTTTATTATCGGTCCCAGAATAACCTAGTTCCAAATGTCACAGGCTCAGCAAAAGCAGTGAAGCACTTTTCTCCATATATGAGTCATGCTTCTACAGCTATATAAAGCCCCTTCCACTGGCGTTTTTTTGTGTTCTAAAACAACAATTAGACCTGTTAGTTACTTGAATTGTATTGATTGTTTTGAGCTGTTACCAAAGGCCTTGGGGACAGGGAGACATAGGGCTGATCCCAAAGCCTTTGTTGCTGCAACAGATGCAGCTTGGTTTAGCATACATCTATTCTGGGGGCTATTGTATAAATCCTGCACTCTCAAGCAACCACAGAGTGCTTTTAGATGGCTTATACGATGTAAATTAATTTATCCGTGTGGACCCAGAGAAGACAATCCTCATGTCTAGTATTGTTAGAAAGATGGTTCCTTTCAAACATAAATTTATTGAAGATGTTTTTCTCTTGGAAACTCATTGAACAACAAATGGTCTCCTGGATAATTCTTTGATTTTATACCTGGAACAGGAGCCATCAAAGACAACCAATTATGTTGGCAGGTCTGCTTTTAGTAAAATACTGAAATCTGTCTCCCAGCTACATCGTCAATGATGATTATGAGGACGGTGATGAGGAGGAGGAGGTGGATGGGAGAGGTGTTGGACCGCCGGTGGCTGAGGGGACTGGAGCTGGTGAAGGTGGGGGGGGGGGGGGCTGCAGCATGATTCAACCTCCCACAGATTCTCCCATGCTCCTCTTATTGCAGACGATCTTATTGCGTTTTTGAAGCTTCGAATGAAGTCTGCGGGCAAGATATTTGTTAGCTCTCTCTCTCTCTCTCTCTCTTCTCTCTCTCTCTCCCCCCCCTCTCCTCTCTCCCCTCCTTCTCCCTACCTCTCAACCCTTACCACCATTGGCATGATTCAGAGGGTACACGGAAAAATATTCTAAAGGAGGGGGAAGAAATACAGTGCCTTTGTACTTTCTGAATGCAGTGAAGAAAAGACTGTATGAAAACACGGCATTTTCCAATTGTTTCTCTTTTTTTAAGCATTCACACAGAGATTATAAATGGAGGGTAGTGAAGGAAATGGGAGAGAGAGAGCGCGAGAGCGAGAGTGAGAGAGAGAGATGGAAAGACTTCCAGGGTCGAGGGGCGACAAAGGGTAAAGTTAACTTAGATTTCCGTGATGCCTCTAGCTGACTCGCGCTATCGCATTCTTACTCACTAACCCCTGCTTTCTGGCCTTTGGTGATGATAACAACTCTGTTGAAGTTTAACGGCTCTCTGCTGCTCATTCCTTACTATATCATTTTCAGGCCAGAGCCTGATAAGTGGGAAATTGAGTTTTCGCCTTCACGCTTGACTGCGTCTGATTCTGTGCACTGCACAATTTATATGGGAGCCATGTCGGCAGTGTACAATAGCACTGTACACTCACGATAAGTGTACACATCTATCTCCGTGAGCCTTATTGATCCTTCAACGGTGCAGGGAGGTTTGGCTCATAGCTCTGGCAATGGGAGTACTGACTATGTTCAGTTTCACAATAAAACTTTTAATACCGGCGGTGTTGACAGGTCAATTAATGTAGGGGGAATGAAACATGGGCACACAACAGACACATTCAGATACACACGGGTGACCAACCTCACCTGCTAACCTGCTTGTTCCGGATCTCTGTGCACCAGTGGTCACCATCTTGTCGAGGTCGCACGCGGACCGCAACGTCTACCCGTCTGCCGGGGTGCTGTTTGTCCACGTGTTGGAGAGAGAGTACTTCAAAGGAGAGTTCCCTCCGTACCCAAAGTCAGGTACAAAACAACAACAGTTGGAACACTCAATCTTACAGTCATTTAGCATGAAAACTAATTGAAGAGATATGCGGCCATTTTATGGTTGATCGAAGACGATAAGAAAAATATACAAAGAAATGAACAAGGTTCAGGATATTCCTCCAGCATCAGTTTATAAAAGTTCATGAATAGATGGTTGGTTTCTTTGGGCCACAAATCCACAATTAAGAACATGAATTCCTGAGCTGCTGAGGACCCAGAACAGATCCCTGTGGGAAACCACTTTATTTATTATTTTTTTGTACAATAATTGATTCTCTCTTCAGGTGATGCCACCAATGACCCCATTACCTTCAACACCAACCTGATGGGCTACCCAGACAGGCCCGGCTGGCTGCGCTATATACAGCGGACCCCCCACAGTGACGGCGTCCTATATGGCTCCCCAACTGGCCAGCATGCGGGGAGGCCCACCGTCATAGAGGTAGGAGCAAGCAGAAGCACCCAGCCTGAACCGGAAAGGAAGGGAGGGCATACGTTTCAAACAGCGGTGATGTATATGTTACGGTGCTGCATACGGGTTCTGCTGCAAAAACGGAATTTCCTCTTGGGGACCAAAAATAAAATGTATTTTCTTTCTCCTGAAGTGTTTGAGGTCATCCGGACCAATTCGACAAGGGGATAAAGGATATTTATTTTACTTAAGGACATTGCTTCAAATAAATGAAGGGACTGTTCTGATATAGTGCACTACATTTGACATTTTACTACACTACTATAGCACTACTAATACAATATACTATGATTATGATAGCAGTAAAGCATAATGACAGTATCGCTTACGTTCAATATTAATATGAGCTCCCCATCATTTCCGAACAAAGACTAAAGCTTGGCTGTTTCACCCGCTCGCTACCTAGTTATGAAAGACCTTTAAGCTCTCACAGCCTTGATCCTTAAATTCCATTATGTGATTTTTTGCCTTCTTCCTGACTCTGCTAAGCTACTGTAGCCCCTCTACAGGGCTTAGAAGCATGTGGCTCCATGCGGTGTGTCTGCTGGGGTCCGAACCTCTCCTCCGTCTCTGGCTCAGGATTGTCCAGCGAGCCACTACAGTTTAAGCTGCCTTGATCTGGGTTTAAACCTTCACCCTTAGTGTGGTTTTGTGTGTTTGGACTATAACCGTGTGTGTGTGTGTGTGTGTGTGTGTGTGTGTGTGTGTGTGTGTGTGTGTGTGTGTGTGTGTGTGTGTGTGTGTGTGTGTGTGTGTGTGTGTGTGTGTGTGTGTGTGTGTTGCAGATTACCGCTTATAACAGACGCTCCTTCGAGACGGCGCGCCACAATTTGGTTATAAACATCATGGGAAATGAAGGTAAGACCAGCCTTGCACGTTGGGCATGCAAGTTGAAATCCGCCCCTATTGAATGTGTACGTGTGTCTTTTACCAAGAACTGCGTAAATCCTCCTTGGAAATAGTTGCACATAATATCTTGAGTTCAACAAGAACTCAAATATACGTTGAACCCCAGCAGCTTAATTTCAGTGGCCATGTTTCATGGTAGTAATCAGTCAGTGGCTGTATCAGTAAGTTTGTGTTCTGCTATTGGCAGAACACAAACTTTGACAGTGTTCAAATCGTTCGTGAACACTCTTTGTTTTCACTTTCCTTCCCTCTTCTCTCCTTCCATCTCTCCCTCACCCCTCTCCTCTCTCTCTCCCTAACCCCTCTCTCTCCCCCCTCCCTAACCCCTCTCCCTCTCCCCTTCCCTCACCTTCTCTCCCTCCCCCTCTTCCTCACCCCTCTCCAGAGTACCCTCTGCCCTACCAGGCTGAGTTCTACATAAAGAACATGAACGTGGAGGAGATGCTGGCCAGCGAGGTGCTGGGTGACTTCCTGGGCGCCGTGAAGAACGTGTGGCAGCCCGAGCGCCTCAATGCCATCAACATCACATCGGCTCTGGACCGCGGCGGACGCGTGCCGCTGCCCATCAACAACCTCAAAGAAGGGTGAGAAAGAGTGACCGCAACCCCCTTGCCGTATATATTAAGCCTCAGTCCATTTTTTTTGTAAAGTCTCTAAGGTATCTTATTTTCAAGATTGTCCTGGCCAAGAAGCAACGTAAATCAACACACAACAAGTACAAATTTCAGACAAGAAACACATATACACACATACCCAAGTCCACGGAATAGGTTGAAGATCTGGTCCAAAGGCATCTTTGGACCAAAGACCAGCTATGGGTCTGGTTGCTTCTGAAGGACACTAGAAACTAGTTTTGGGCTTTCAAAAGGATTTATGCATCCTGGGAGGATCAACTGGTAGGAGCCACCGAAACAACGATAATTGAACATTATTTATACATTTTGTAGAGCTGTAAACATAGTATATTTAAAATACATTTCCATATTCAATAATAAAACTAAAATTTTCAGATCAAACGCATGTTTTAAGTATGTGTATAATGACGTATCATAAATAAATATTTGAAACCAAATTTAGTTTGATGAGAATGAGGAAACACACTTCTCCCTCAACCAGTCAGCTCATTACCTCTCCCCCCCCCAGCCCATTTAGTCCTCTGTCGCCCGGCGTCATGCTGGGGTTTTAAATAACTCCAGAATCAGCCGTTTACTCTGCTAATGAAACCTGGCTGTCGTGGATAAATGGATCTGGCACAAGGTTAAAAATATTCATCAGCCCAGCTTGAGGGCAAAACTAACTCGCAGGATCTGCGGTGTTCATTTGTAAAATTTGATATATTTTGTTATATAAATTCTACCTGGTTATGTTGAATAGCATTTAAAAATAGTTTGACGCATGTAAAAAAAGCTCTTCCAGGGAACTGGCTTGCCTTTTGCTTGATTCTTGCGAACACTTGGCTGTAGCTAATGTGATTTGAATGGGCAGGCCGATGGGGTTTGCATACACAAACACTGGCTACAACAATGAGACTATGTAGGATTCTATGTAGGATGCTTTTGCTCTGATTATAAAATACAACTATTTGCGCTCAATTTGTTGTGCACATGCCCAGGGTCTGCAATAACTGAATTGACCATCCAAAACACCAAACCACCCCGTAACAACCCATTTGAGACACGTACACACAGCCAACCCTGCAGTACATGTCAGTCTTTCTCACTCCTAACCTGTGTCGAACCGGAGGGCACTCAGAACACAGAGGCTCGGCTCGGTGCCTGATGACCTTTGACCTCCGTTCGACCCTCCGCAGTGTGTATGTGATGGTGGGAGCGGACGCCCCCTTCTCGTCGTGCCTGCGGGAGGTGGAAGGACCACACAACCAGCTGCGCTGCTCCCAGGAGATGGAGCCCGCCATCAGCTGCGACAAGAAGTTCCGGGCGCAGTTCGACATCGACTGGTGCAAGATCTCACTGGTGAGGCGGCCGCTTCGGCCGGAAGTGCATGTGAACGCGTTGTTGTTGATGAAAGGTCACTTGTTCTGGTAAGGAGAGAGGAACTGTTTTACATCCCTACACTCTATCATTACCGGTAATGACTGTTATTCGTTTTTTCCCGCTTTCTGCTTTTTTATTCGTTTTTTTCCGTTTGACATGCGCTTGCCGCTAAACTGCGGTACACTGTATATAACTAGGTGGCGTGAACTTTACCGTAAGCTGCTTTTAAAAGGTCACTTTGCAAGATTTACAGTATGTCCAGGGTTGGGGGGGTTGTCACTGTTGCATACTAAGTCACATGTTAAGGGGAAAATAGTGAAGTCCTAGCTGTAGGCGTCCTGGACCAAGATGCCAACCCCCCCCTAATGCATCTTAAAAAACATCTCTCCTTGGGTGGAGGGGTCAATAGAATAACAGTGTTTTTTCCCTTACCCATTGTTATCACCAGGTGGACATCACCAAGCTGGGGAACAGCCACAGCCACAACCGGCCCGATCCAGGCACGGGGATCCTGACCGAGGTCGGGGAGTACAACCCCCCCTCCGAGTCCCTGAAGAGCCGCGACTACTACGCAGACTTTCTGGTGACGCTGGCGGTGCCCGCCGCCGTGGCGATGGTCCTGTTCGTCATCCTGGGTTATACCATGTGTTGTAGACGGGAGGGGGTGTAAGTGTTTGTTGGGTTTTTAAACACACCGACCGACACACACGCACATACGAGAGGGTCGAGCAGGTATAAGCATTTATTCAGGGTATATATTTTGATTATTCAATAGTAGAGAGGTTTGGATTTTTTCAGTAGGGCAGAGGAGTGTAAGTGTGAGTTTATATGTATCCAAGTCAAGACTAAATTATACATTTAAATACCCTGAAAGAAATACGGAATGAGCGAAAAGCTCACAGAAAGTTAGAGGCACATTTGCCGCTCAAATTGGAACTTGCCGCTTCACATTTCCATCCAATTTTTATATTTTGTTTGTATTTTTTCAGACACAACATTAACATTGCGGTTCAGCCACAGGTTTGTCCTTTTTATGGGGTCTGTGCACATCATAACGCTCATATCAGTCAAAGTACTGGGACTGATGCTCCTGCATCAAGGATTTATACGCACATCCCTGGACTGCGCCACCATTCATCGTCTTCAACAGGGCGCGCAGAACCACATCTCCACGTCCACCTCCCCCCCCCCCTCACGTCAGAGTCCAGATCCATGTCTCCTCCATCACCACCCCCACCGCTCCCTCTACTCTCCCCTCACAACTCGGCAACAAAAAAAAAACGGCGCTGCTCTGTGGTTGTCAAGATACGATTAGCATTTAATTCAGCCATTTTGTTTTGTTTCTAGGGATAAAAGAAACATGCAAACACCAGAGTAAGTTTTATCATGCCTCCCTCCCTGTGTTTTTTTTATTTTTCCTCTATATCTCTTCTTTTTTATGCCTTTTTTTTCAGTTTTCTTATCCTTCTGTCTGCTGTCTATCTAGTTTCACACCCGCCACCCCCACCACCTCTCCTTCCTCCGCTTGAATTAGCTTCTTCATCATCATGTGACAGCATTTTCCCATCTCCACTCACGCGCTCGTCTCATCTGTCAACCCTCATCCATGCAATAGGCTGCTCTAAAAAAAACAAAACAGATTTGATTGACAGATGACAGGGAGCTAACCTTGCTGTACTCGTACGAACGTGTGAATATGATTTAGCAATCCTTTCGAGCTTGGACCGGGTGCTTGACTGAACACTCAGGACATGTCTTGTGTGCAGCGGTGGCAGCAGGCGCAGGCTTTGGGTGCATGGCATGCATGCCCTCCACAGTGGAAACAAAATCTGTCCGATGCGAGATCTTATACAGTGTGGGAGGCATCAATGAATTAGTGTGAATCACATAAACCAAGACAGGCAGCATCTAAGGCAACGGGAACAACTTCACATTGGAAAGTGTTGAACGCGGCGTATTGGAATGCACAACTGTGTTGCCAATTTTCATGACTTTTTTTCTACCTTGTCTTCAGCTCCTTTGCGCTCACGAATCTCGCTGGCTGTAACAGCAGAAAAGGCATCCTCATGCTGAAACCTTGACGCATTTTTGATTATTATGGTATTTTTATCAAGTCAGTACATTTGTGTAAAGCTCTTGCTTAACTGTGCTCCTTGCTCCTCCTTGGAAAACAATGTGCATCTCGCGTCTCTCTACTAACCACTTCAATTTTATTTTTAAAAACACCAGAAAAAAAAAAAAATATACAACCCAACAACAACCAATCTCACGTGACGTAACCACGGCGACTCCTCCTCTTCCTCTCCTCCTCTGTGGTTGCAGCATCCAGCTGGTGCACCACAGCTCCATCCAGAAGTCCTCCAAGGAGCTGAGGAACATGTCCAAGAACCGCGAGATCTCCTGGCCCCTGTCCACGCTGCCCGTCTTCAACCCCGTCAGCGGGGAGGTGGTGCCCCCCATCCACCCGGACAACTACGAGACCACCAGCATGCCCCTCATGCAGGCTCAGACGTAAGGATCCATGGAGGCTGTGTGTGCACCACCCCCACACACACACACACACACACACACACACACACACACACACACAACACACACACACACACACACACACACACACACACACACACTCGCCTAGACAAATGGTTGTACACGCACATAGATGTACACACACACACACATGGAAATGTACACACACATGCATGTACACAGAAACAGGACAATGGAGGGACAGTCCGAGGCTTTCAACACATGCACGCACATTCTTGATTTAGCGGCGGGCGCTCACAAACTTGTGCTCATTAGCAGGGGGCAAGTAAAAACATGGCTTATAGGCAGCGGGCTGGGAACGTTGCAGCAGGGACAATGCTGTTATTGTATACTGTTGTTTGGGATAGGGCCTCGTTGACAGGCTTTTAGCAAATAAGTAAAAGCCGCTTTTAAGTACCAGCCAAGCTTCAGTCCCATGATCATATTTAGCCTAATATCCTTAATGCATTATACTATGTTCTGATTTCTTTTCCCCTTTTCAGAAACCTGCAAAACCAGATTACAATACCACAGCAGCGACCATCAGGTTGGTTACAGCTTACTCGGTTCTGCGAACTGTGTTGGTGTGTGTGTGCATGTGTATGTGTGTGTATGTCTAGTGGATTTATTTAACAGTGACTTGGCTAAAACTAGAATCCAAAAAGTCAAGAGTGGATTTGTGACATGTGATAAAGATCAGGAGATGTGATTTATTGTCACCATGAGGAATGTTCCCTTTGTCCTCCTCTCTCACTTAGAATACCATGAAAGTTTGATGTTAGCAAGTTATAGAGAATATAGGACAGAATCATGTTTAAGATACACAAATACAAAGTTCTGTGTGTCTTAGCCAGGAGTGTGTAAGAGTGCCCTCTTGTGGTCGTGTTGTTGAGTTGCATGCGGCTTCCTGAGCTGACCTGCTGCTCTCTCTCTCCATTCATTGCTAACAAAAGGAGATAGTTATGTAATGTCAACATTTCGAAGGCTGGAGGTGGGTATTCTGGTCTGCCTCCCTACCCCCAACCCCTCATTCAATGCATGCCAAGCTTTAGTCCTCCTGACCATTACATTGTGTGAACCAAAAAAAAAAAGTGTGTGAGTCATAAAGTACATGTTTTAATTTCCGGGACTGTATTCTTCATAATATTTTTCAAATATGAGGAAGAAATAACTCCTGTGTAATGAAGCTGAGGCGTCGCTTGACTGATTTTTTTTGTAACGGACTTCCAGGTAAATGGTATTCCTGAAGAGCGGAAGGAGGCCGAGGCGCTGAACTTGTGACCAGGGGGGTGGACCCAGCCCTACAGCTCACAGCTCCAACGTGTCGCACTCACATCGCCTATGTGTCGCTCTAACATTCATGCCATTCTGCATGCCTCAGACGCGTGTATCCGTCCCCTTCCCCCCACCTACATTGTTCGGTTTTTCCATTTTTATATTTTTTAAGCATTCAAAAAAGGGAAAATTAGTTTGTTGGGTTTGTGTGTTGAAGTCGCAATGTGTAACATTTAATCTAGCTCGTAGCTTAAAATAACCTGGTAACATGTACTCAATGCTGATCGATAGTGATTTAAATAATGCAATTAATAAAATGACATCTTATCATTTATATATATACGGTATATATATTAAAAAAAAAGCTAGCCAGCCCTTACCTATTGGTTTACAAGAAAATCAATTTTGTAAACCAATCTTTACCAGATTGGTTTTCAAGAGTTACCGACACTCAACATGGGAGTGTCGGTTGAGCTAGTTTGAGAGCAGAAGACTGTTGAGCTTTTGGAAATCCAAAATCCACCAACCTACTAACTGGGAGGGGCTCAATCTTACACATTGCGACATGGTACGAGAGGATGAGATATATTATATGACCATCATTAGTTTACAAAGCTACAGAGGCATATTTAAGGTGAATTATGTTGTTGTTTTTTCTACTTGGCGCTTCATGCACCACGGTTCTCTCGGAGTGGGAGCACGGGTGTGCATTAACTGGTCGTATGTGCAGTGACATGGTTGTAACTATTTCGATATCACAGTAAAGCCTTTTTAAATAAACACCACCGTTGGGATTCAAAACCTGCAAGACACGCACGCATGCACACGCACACACACACACACACACACACACGAGCAAACCAGCAAATGTTTTTATGAAGTTATGTGTTATTAACAATATACAATAAAGTCGTTTTTTTATAAATAAAATGAATAGATTTCACATTAGGACAGCACAAAAGAAATAACAAAGTAATCTTTCAACAAGGCTCTGTGTGAGATTATAAATAGTTTTTGCTCGTACAAATGGGCAAAAAAAATAAAGAATGGCAAGACTATTAGGGCAGATAATAATCACCAAATATATAGCCTTTCACCAGAGAGAGGAGAACCAAAGAGTCAACTATTAAAATCAAAGCGTTCCTTGTCTAACCCACGGGAGGAGCAGAATCCATGGTAACAACTTATTTTCCTTTGGGACGGCCTCATTGCATTAATAACTGGTCTTTTTGACTCTCAACCTTGTTGGTAAATGGGTAGCGGCGGGTTCAACATTGTTATCTTAACAATATGTTCAGGAAGTATCCCGTTCGTATTTACACATGGCAAACTGAAGGATGTTATGCATCATGCTTCACCTTTGGACCTATATTACAGTTGTGCAAATGTGTGTGAGTGTGTTCTGCATCTGCCAAGCCTCAAAGTCACGAAATAAAAAAGTGTGCTGAAATACACAATGGTATCTAAACAGATACAATGTTTATACCAATCAGGAAATTACTGTCCTCAGTGTAAGCACACAGCTCTGAAACTAATTTAGGGGTTCCAGTTTTGGCACTTAACAAACCTCTCGTGCCACTAGTAGATTGAGAAAGAGACAGATGAATACTGTTGTCGTTTTCCTAAACCACTAGCCCCTGGGCTTTCTCAGCTAAATTTAATTGGGTGATAAAACTGACACCACAAGGTGAACAGCCGATTGAGAGATGATTCAACAGTAAAGGTATTCATTGACCTGGGTGGAAGACAGGCGTGTATGTCTTACAATCAAGTGGCATTCAGTTGACAAAGCATACGCCATGTCATTCAAGTGTCTATTTTCGTCGCCGATTGAGCTAACGGAAACAAGCACAAAAGCGCCAACAAATAGTGGCCCTCCGACGACAACCCAGAAAGAAAGAAAGAAAACAAAGACATGTATAAATCCAGTGCATTTTCTTAGATAGACTAGGAATCCGGTATTTTAACATTGTCAGTTCAAACAAAAGGAAGAAGGGGGAAAAAAAAGAAAATAAAGTAAACCTAAAACCTGACATGTCCTCAGAAACACCTCCTAAATTGGTATTTACAGTGAACAGTGTGATCTAGCCTGTGTGCTTCCATGATTACAAAAAGGAACCTCCTATATAATACTTGGTTTTACAACAGCAGAAATAGGAGCAGAAATGGACAAACCTACAAAAAAGAAAGAAAGAAAGAAAGAAAGAAAGAGAAAAAAAGCAAACCCTGTAGAAAATATGCGCTTAATTTAAATCTTTAAATACTGTACATGTCACACAGAGCTCCGGAGCTCTAGGTCAGTGGTCAGTCCACCTCGCCGTACGAGGAACTCTTCGCTCAAATAAACTAGCAATGCCTAAACAAAATGGAAGAGGTAAATAAAATAGATTTTGACAATGTATTATTATTATTATCATCATAGTTGTTGTCGATGTGCACTGTATCAAACCTATTGTGTATTTTATCACCGGCTGGTCCCCGGTTCACCTGTAGGCCCATGAAGACACGTGGTCATAGTGGACCACACCAGTTTCCGTATGGCTCAGTGATGAGTTGGCAGTCTTGTGTTGATTTGCTTGGAAACCTCAATATGTAAACGATGACGAAAGAACAATTGAACGACATCTTACAAAAAGTGGGCGTGTTGTATTCAAACCAAACGCACGCACGCACGCACGCACGCACGCACGCACGCACGCACGCACGCACGCACGCACGCAACGCACGCACCACGCACGCACGCACGCACACACACACACACCACACACACACACACACACACACACACACACACACACACACACACACACACACACACACACACACACACACACACACACACACGCACGCAGTGCGTGGACATACGTGTGTGTGCGTGCTGTGAATTCCTGTCGTGTCAGGATGCATTTTATTCGTGAGGTTTGCCGGGGCAGAAGCAACTCTGGAAAATTCACACTGCAAGCATGAGGTTATAAACTTTGAAGAGTGGGCCTATTTTTACAGATTCTCCTATAATGTCTCCTTCTGTCCTATAAGGTCTATTTCTAGACAGCTACCGTTGTTAATTATCTTGCCGTATCGTCTTTAGAAAGGTGCGGGCCCACATGGCAGGTGTGTCCCCCCCCCCCTCTCTCTCTCCAGTGTGCGACTTGTTGCATGTTGGGTACCATAGTGGTCAGGCAGAGCTCACCACAGAAAGATCCTGTTCAGACACGGCGGCTCCACCCCACGCCAGATCCACCAATCAAGAGACCTCGGGAGAAAACCAGCCTCTCCAACCGGCTTCTAGTAGTCCAAACGTCACCGTGACTAAAGGAGGACGGACATCCAGGGCCTCCGCTTCCGCTTTGAGTTCGGCGGAAACACAGAAGGTGAACGTGTGGGGGAGACGGGAGGAGGAGGGAAGAGAGGAGGAGGAGGAGGAGGAGGAGGAGGAGGAGGAGGAGGAGGAGGAGGAGGAGGAGGAGGAGGAGAGGAGAGGAGGAGGAGGAGGAGGAGCGGCGGCGGCGTGAGTCTGCTCTCACTGCCCCTTCAGGCTGCTCCGGGCGCGGCGGCGCTTCCCGTCCCCGTGGTGAGCAGCAGCACCAGCAGGGCCAGCCCCCCCGCGGCTGCCAGCCTCTTCAGCAGCGGCCCCGTTTCCTTGGGGATGGCCACCAGCGCCAGGTCGTTGGTGATCAGGGAGATCTCGTGGGCCACGCACACGAACACGAAGGTGCTCACCAGGGCGTTGAGCGAGGGGAAGCCCGGGACCAGCACCAGGATGCCCTTGGTGTCCGCCGCCAGCCAGATGTGGTACTGGCAGATGAACAGCTGGGGAGAGAGAGGTCGGCGGAGGTCAGAGCACGCTGCGGGCGACGAGAGTGAGTGAAGGAGGGACGGAGGGTTGGGCGTGAGTGAGTGAAGGAGGGAGAGGGAGGGTGGGAGCAGGTGAGTGAGGTGAGAGGGAGGGAGGAGGGAGGGTGGGAGTGAAGGAGGGAGGGAGGGTGGGAGTGAGGGAGGGAGGGAGGGAGGGAGGGTTGGGAGGGAGGGAGGGAGTGAAAGAGGAGGGAGTAGGTGAGTGCGGGAAGGATTACGTGTGTGAATGAGTGATTGAGAGGGCGCTGTAGCAGAGGCATAAGGACAACTAAAACACAAGGGGACACCGAGTCAAAGTGGGTTGTGCAATGTGTGCACTCCAGTTCAGTGATTATGTTCATGGTCCAGTAGACAGGTATTCAAACACATTGCCTTGAACTAAAAACATAACAGAAGCAGGAAGTACCGAAGCCCATTTGGCAACGCGGAAGAGCAAAATGGACAGCTCGTACAATAAAAATACAACCAATGCATTCCACGAAGCCGTCCTACCTCCAAGGAAATCTTCCCGAACCAGGCAAAGAACGAGCTATATACAGAGCGGGCGTAGCCTGGAATGTTCCTGATTAGGATGAACGCCAAGATCTGCGGAGAGGCAGAGAGACCGAACAGGCGGTAAGACAAGTGAAGGGAACAAAATTATGAGGAGGCAGTTGAGAGCGTAGCCATAGAATGAGGAAAAACAAAACAAAACCATGGACTGGTACCTGCACCACTGAGATGTAGGGATGCATCTCGTTGCACTCAGTCTTGTTTTTGCAGCTGCTCGCCCATATGGAGTAGGCCTATGGGAGGGGGGAGAGAGAGAGAGAGAGGGAGAGAAAAAGAAGAAGAAAGGGAGAACAAATATTTGATATTGGTCTGTAGTTGTGAATAACAGAGGCAGATCGACTCTGCTTTTTAAAATGGGTTTAATAAGTGCAGTTGAAGGCTTTTGCCTGACTGGAGAGAGTTGTTAAGTATTTGCAATATGTCTATTGCTAGGCAGTCAAAAACATTCTTAAAGAGGTTGGTAGGTAAAGTATCAAGGCAACAGGTGGATGGCTTTGGTTGTGTCAATGTTTCCACCAGAGTTTTAGTCTATAACATTAAAGCATGCCATCATTGCCATGTTACTTTTGACATGGTGGGTGGTAGTCCAAAATTTTTGTTTGAAGCGGAAATATTGATGGCGCGTCTGATGCCTTCAATTTTATCAGTATAAAAAGCTGCAAACTCATTGCATTTCTAAGTGGAATGGAGATCAGGTGGAATTTGTGTTGGGGGGGGGGTTGGTCAGCCTGTCAACAGTTGCAAATAGGGGTTTTGCATTATTATTATTGGTTTTAATGATATTGGAGAAAAATGTTTCTCTAGCACTAATTAAGTCAAAATTGTAGGCACAGAGGCTCTGTTTATAGATATAATGGTGAATATGAAGTTTTGTTTTACACCAGATGCGTTCAACCTTCCTACATTCTTATTTCTGGGCTGTTACAGCAGCTTTTCTCCAGGGGGCCTTTTGTTTCCAGAAATCGTTTTAACCTTATAAGGTGCAATGACATCTATGACTTTAAAAATTTTCAAATTTAAGGTTTCAACAAGATCATCAGCAGAACATGGGTTGAGAGGTGGTAGCAAGGAGATGGCCTTTTTAAAAGGTACATTTGAATCTTCATTGATATACCGTTTTCTGACAGTATTTGATTTTGTCTGTATGTCGGGAATAAAAGATATATTAAAGAAATCACAAAATTGGGGAGGACAGAAACCTCCCGTGGAGCAGGAGGGCAAAAGCTCGCTTGATCTTCAGTATGAGTACAGACTGTTTTGTGATTTCTTTAATATATATTTTATTCCCGACATACAGACAAAATCAAATACTGTCAGAAAACGGTATATCAATGAAGATTCAAATGTACTTTTTAAAAAGGCCTATCTTGCTACCACCTTTCAACCCATGTTCTGCTGATGATCTTGTAGAAACCTTGAATTTGAAAATTTCAGATAGTACAATGTGTAGCCTCTTTCACATGTTGAGACACATGTTCAAATGTGTCCAAAATGGTAAAACGTTTTTTGCACACACAGCATCAGTACGAAAATTTAAGTCACCAGTTATAACTAGACGGTCAAAGTCTGTGGAGATGCTATACCAGGGGTCAGCAACCTTTTCAACATGAAGTGCCAGTTTGACAATTTCTAGTTAATGAGTGTGCCTTAAGCAACAAAATATTAAATAAGCTGAATTATGACACAGCGACCAAAAACATTTCCAGTAGACCTGGAATTGTATTATTTCCATAAAGTCCACAATCATGCATCAACATTTTAAATGTTTTTTTGGTTGTTATAGTTGCAACATGGGCTTACAAATTATAATCACATTTGTCCCATCTTAAAACACCATTTTCAGAAACTCATTCAAAAACATATTTGCACTGGGAGAAATGTGAAAAACGAGAATCTATGAGAATGTTGGAACCATCCACATCAATATCTTTAAGACATGTACAGCTTTGCAAAACCATATGAAGGCGATGCATACAGGCCACTTGCAACAATATTTTAAATATTTTATTCTCTATTACTCACAACATAGGTTTAAAAAATATTAATTGATCCCAATTCAGAACACTGCTTTCTGTAACTAATTGAAACATACTTGCACTGGGAGGAAATGACCAATACAGAATAAAGTGCAAAAGAAATCGGTAGTAATGATTATGCTGCTGCATTGTGCGGTGAATTTTTTTAATAATAATAATAAAATAAAAAATAAAAAATATGTTGTGCCAATGATTATGCTGCCCCATGCCAGTGGTGGCACACGTGCCACGGGTTTCCGACCCCTGTGCTAGACAATAATTCTGTAAAGTCATCGAAAAGATTTGCAGAGTACTCTGGGGGAGCATTTCAAAACATAACAAAGGTATTCGAATGATGGAAAATCACCAAATAACATCTGTTTCCCCTGAAATACATTTTAAATATAACAACTCCTCCACCTCTTTTTCCAGATCTATATGCATCAAAAAAGTTAGAGTTGGGAGGAGCAGTCTCTATCAGAACGTTTGCACTGTGATTTCTTCCAGCCATGTTTCAGTTAAAAACATAAAATCCAGTTTAGAAGTGGTAATCAAATCATTTACTAAAAATGATTTGTTATTAAGACACCTAACATTAGGTAGAGCCATCCTGATGGTGTTGAGGCTTTAAGTTGTTTTTGGTTTGGAGGCAATAGGTATGAGATTTGTGAGGTTAGCAGTGTCTCTAAGTTTCCCTTTGTTTACTCTCTTAGTGGTTACAGCAGGAATGCAAAAGTTGCCATGTTTTCGACGTATATTCCAGTTTCTTAAATTAAGCTGGAAAATCACAAAGGGAGGAGACAGTGGAGCTGGAGCTGTGGCTATGGGAGAGATGAGGCGGGAGGTCATCGGAGAGAGATCGAGTGAGTGAGTGAGTGAGTGAGTGAGTGAGTGAGTGAGTGAGTGAGTGAGTGAGTGAGTGAGTGATGTGAGTGAGTGAGTGAGTGAGTGAGTGAGTGAGTGAGTGAGTGAGTGAGTGAGTGAGTGAGTGAGTGAGTGAGTGAGTGAGTGAGTGAGTGAGTGAGTGAGTGAGTGAGTGAGTGAGTGAGTGAGAGATAGATAGATAGATAGAGAGAAAGAGAGTGATCAAGAGAGAGGGGGTAACAGCGAGAGAGCGATAGGGGAAGAGCAAGAGCAAGAAAGCCAACAACAGCAAGAGAGAGAGAGCAAGGGGAAAAGCGAAAGCAAAAGAGAGAGAGAGAGGGAGAGGGGGCACAGGGGCATTCACACCCTTTGTTATCTCTTAAACAAAAGATGGCGGGATAGAGCCAGACAGAGACGCTCCCGTCCTAGAGGTGGAGCAGAGGAATGGGTCACTCTTACCAACAGCCAGACAGCCCCAGAGCCGCTGCTAAGCGGCCTACTCTACTGAGTGGCTGCTTGTGGGCCGCTGCAGTCAGACAGGCACACGTGGGAGACTGAGCTTGGAGATCCGGTCCTCCCTTTGGATTGTGCAACTAATACAGTTGCATTCAGTTCCTCCATCCAGCTCGTGTTTAGAACCAAGATGGCCGCCATGTGAGGAGAGAGAGAGGAGCTCCCCGGTTGGTGTGGTCGGGGGGGACGGGGGGACGGGGACATACCATGAAGGAGACCACGGAAAGGCAGAGGAGCAGGTTGGAGATGGTGGCTGAGAAGAGGGCCTCTCCTCGGCCTTCAAACATCCCCTGGATCTTCTGGAGCACCAGATAGATGAAGGCAAACAGCATGCCGTGGATCACCGCCTGCAGCACGCAACGGCCTCCTCCGTCAATGAACGAGTAACGCATGCCTATGCATCATACATTTTGTGGCAAACTAGGGTGCTTATCTTTATAATCCATGCTTGCAGCTTTTTATTTCATAACAAGTAGTCGCATATCGCAGGGGGAAAGCGGCCCACTTGTCAAATGTGTCAATATATACAGCGGTAGAATAGTTAAATAGTTGAAATAATAATTAAACTGTGATCAATAGCATGATCCAGAAAAAGTGATCACACTAATTGTTATATTTAATAACAATAATAGTATATATTTATAATAGCAAAAATGTATAATCATTGCAGTGAACAGACGTGTTGTTCTTTTGCAACACGAGGCCTTTGTGGTCAGCTTAGTTCCCGGGTAAGAGATATGCGTCTTGCCCGAGATGGACTGCAGAGTGCTCAGTGTGTCGTCATCATGATTGTTTTGCTATGGCACTTACAAATCGGTCCAGCTTCCACCTGAACCACCACTCGTGGATGCTGCCGTCGAGCTCAAACAGCTTGGAGATGGGCCACACAGAGAAGAGGCCCTGGAAGAAGCCCTGGGGCACGCACACACACACACACACACACACACACACACACACACACACACACACACACACACACACACACACACACACACACACACACACACACACACACACACACACACACACACACACACACACACACACACACACACACACACACACACACACGTCTGGCATCATGGCAACGTCACAATTCAACGCCCTGGGGCTAATGGAACAAATTACCGTGCGGGTTTGCTCACCTCCGAGTTGGCAAAGTAGCAGATGAGCAGCAGGAGGCCAAGTAGTTTTGTCAGGATTCCAAGGTGCCACATGCCACTGCCTGCTCAAAACAAACCACAGTAAACAAACCAGAACAAGGCATATTCATTGGTGAACTTTTGTATGGTCCACGCTTGGATTCCATTGCAATCCAGATGACTGAAGATTATTCGGTGCATTTGACTTCATCCTTACTTTTCTTTCCAAATACAAAGATTGGAGTAAACAGAGTTCCCAAAAGATGAATATTTACGCTCTGAAACGAACCTGAAGCTAATCCTGAAAGAATCCAGTTTTAGAGTTTTCCCTAACCAGTCCCAGCTTTGCATCTGAATGCACTGTATCTTTCTCACCTATTTCTAAAAACCCTACTGGTCCACAAGAAGCCAGTGTCTGCGTGGTGAACAGGAGTGTCAGCAACCTACCGTTGGCCCTCTTCTGGAGGACCTGGGGCCACAGAGCCATTGTGGCGTAGATGATGACGAACCAGAAGGTGACCAGCGGCACAAAGTAGTAGAACTGGTAGGGTCGATCCATCACCACACACAGCACCAGCACCAAAAAGTTCAGACGGAACAGCACCTGAGCACAAACACACACACACACGCATCCGTCATCATCATCATCATCATCAATGTAAACAAAACAAGACCATCCTTTGGAAACCATACAATGGGAACGGCGCTGCTCAATGCCACAAAGCACTGCAAAGGGTAGTGCGGACAGCTGAGAGGATCAGCGCAACAGAGCTTCCCTCCATCCAGGACACGTACAAGGCCCGATGTGTCAAGAAGGCCCTCAGAATTATCAGGGACCCCAGCCACCCCAACGACAAAGCGTTTGAGCTGCTGCCGTCTGGGAAACCCAGAGCATGAGGAAGAGTTTTTCCCCCTCAAGCAGTCAGGCTCATGGAGGAATCCACTACCCACAAACCAACCCCACCCATGATACCGCAAGAGACTATTTAAATACATATTTACTGTAATTGCAACATTTTTGCACTGCACTGTATTTTGCATGACAATCTAACCATGGATGGTTCCACTTCCACTCGATCACTTCACATTTGTTACTTATTTCTGTAAATTATTTTTTTTTTATCATTTTTACTTATTTTATATATTTTTAAATATCTATTTACTTTATATTGTATTGTTGCTGCTATGTATGTTGAAGTACCATGCATATGAATTTTACTCTTGTGTACAAGAAGAATGTAATATTATTTACTCAAACTACACGGATATAAAACGTAAACCCATAGACAATGTACAAAATACACTCACCGGCCACTTTATTAGGTACACCTGTCCAACTGCTCTTTAATGAAAATTTCTAATCAGCCAATCACATGGCAGCAACTCAATGCATTTAGGCATGTAGACTTGATCAAGACGATCAGCTGCAGTTCAAATCGAGCATCAGAATGGGGAAGAAAGGTGATTTAAGTGACTTTGAACGTGGCATGGTTTTTGGTGCCAGACGGTCTGGTCTGAGTATTTCAGAAACTGCTGATCTACTGGGATTTTCACGCACAACCATCTCTATGGTTTACAGAGACTGGTCCGAAAAAGAGAAAATATCCAGTGGGCGCAAATGCCTTGTTGATGCCAGAGGTCAGAGGAGAATGGCCAGACTGGTTCGAGCTGATAGAAAGGCAACTCAAATAACCACTCCTTACAACTGAGGTATGCAGACTTTGAGGCGGATGGGCTACAGCAGCAGAAGACCACACCGGGTGCCACTTCTGTCAGCTAAGAACAGGAAACTGAGGCGACAATTTGCACAGGCTCACCAAAATTGGACAATAGAAGATTGGAAAAAGGTTGCTTGGTCTGATGAGTCTCGATTTCGGCTGCGACATTCGGATGGTAGGGTCAGAATTTGGCGTAAACAACATGAAAGCATGGATCCATCCTGCCTTGTATCAACGGTTCAGGCTGGTGGTGGTGGTGCAATGGTGTGGGGGATATTTTCTTGGCACACTTTGGGCCCCTTAGTACCAATTGAGCATTGTGTCAACGCCACGGCCTACCTGAGTACTGACCATGTCTATCCCTTTATGACCACAGTATACCCATCTTCTGATGGCTACTTCCAGCAAGATAACGCGCCATGTCATGGCGAATCATCTCTGAACATGATAATGAGTTCACTGTACTCAAATGGCCTCCACAGTCACCAGATCTCAATCCAATAGAGCACCTTTGGGATGTGGTGGAAAGGGAGATTTGCATCATGGATGTGCAGCCGACAAACCTGCAGCAACTGCGTGATGCTATCATGTCAATGTGGACCAAACTCTCTGAGGAATGTTTCCAGTACCTTGTTGAATCTATGCCACGAAGGATTAAGGCAATTCTGAAGGCAAAAGGGGGTCCAACCCGGTACTAGCAAGGTGTACCTAATAAAATGGCCGGTGAGTGTATACTCATGGGGAAACTAAACCCATCATCAAAGGGTCTAAATTATTAATTATATATTTTATACCTTTTATTCAAACTCTACAGAACATGACATCTACTTAAATGTACAAATCCTGAGGCTAAACCTATGCATGGTGTTACAGCAGAGTTCAGCAGACAGACAGACAGACAGACTGTCTCCCTTGACAACGATTAAACAGTATTCCTGTTGTCGACCTCCTACAGTGTTGATTTTGGGATTACCTGGCACAACAAGGCCGAGCTCTAAACTCACCTGGCACACTCTGTAGAGTCCAAAGTCCCCCTTGAGCCAGAAAAACGAGAAGTGTCCGTAGCCCGTCTGGAAGAGGTATGCTGCAACCAGCACGCGCACGTGCATGTACACCGGAAGGAACTGGAACATGGGAATGATGTTATTGTTATGGCACACAGCGATTGTCGTACATTGGGACACTTGATGATTTCATCATCTTGCTTTTTGGTTGCTGACAGTGCAGAAGTGAGTAAATAATGACAAAAAGTAGGAGTAAGCATTACTTTAGCGATAGCAGAACTAATGCTTGAGAGAGGAAGAGGAAAAGTGGAAGGAGGGGGAGGAAGTAGAGGAAGGACTCACGGCGCTGGCCCCAGATATGTGGTAGATGAGAATAACCAGCTGCATCCACCCCTTCCACTCATCAGTCTGTTCGCGGTTCAACAGCTTTGTCTGTCGGGCAAATGGGGAGACGTAGCCATTTGTATATATATATATATTTATATCTTTGTTTCAGCACTTTATAATTGTCAAGTCGCTGCGTCTGCCTAACACCCAAATGAGAAACAGCTGCAGTCTCCGTCTCCCTCACCTCCTTGGCGCTCTCGTTGAAGAACAGCCCCAGAACGACAACGTACACCAGCGGCACAAAGAAGGTGGCGTGCGTGTAGAACTTCTGCTCCTTCATGAACGTGTCGGCGCGGTCGCAGAGGTAGAAGTACGCCATGATCACGCCCATGCGGCACAGCGCCTGGAGCGGCGCCGTGAGCCCGGGGGGCCCCGGGGCCGTGGCGGGCTTCCTCTCCTCCAGGCTCTCCACGTCCGGGGGCACGGGCCGGTGGCGGTGGCGGCCGTAGCCCATGGCGTGGAGCCCCAGCAGCACCAGCGCGCAGCCCAGGAAGACGCACGCCGCCAGCTTCTGCAGCAGGCTGGGGGGCCGGGGCCCCTGGCAGCAGGAGCCGTCGATGGGCCGCGTCCGCTTGTTGCACACCGCGTTCATGAGGATCGCGGCCCCCTGGGGAGACCAACGGCGGAGCGTCAGGAAAGGGCTGCGTCCCGTACAAATGTCGCCTTTGGCGACGGCTTACTCGTGGTGGGGTCCTTGAAAAAAGAAATGCTGTTCTACTTGTTCGGCTCATTCCTTCCGGTTTGTTTGGAGTTAACCAATAGGGCCTCAAACTAACCCTTCTCCTATAGATAGTTAACTTGCCTTTTTCAACGATGAGGTTATAACTTTTTTTAAACCCCTAAAAAGACAAATCGCCCTCTAGCCCTATGTCAGACCCTCCAGGATTTCGCGATGTTGCAATTTTGAACTTCAACGCAAAGTCAACCACTCACCGCAAATTGAGTGTGGTGCCGCAATTTTAGCCAACCACCGCAACTTTCAGTGGCGTCGTCTTGAACTGACGTCGACGAACAACCTTCCGCCTTACTTCCGTGTTTACTACTTCAAGCGTTTCAAGCATTCATGCAGCATGTGGAGCGTCCAACGTTTCACACTTGCCGACCAAAATACTTGCGAAAGACCACGAAAAGGGGTCGGCTTAGCTTACGAGGTGGAGCATTTGTCTTGTAACCGAAAGGTTGCTAGTTCAATCCCCAGCTCCTCCTAGCTGAGTGTTGATGTGTCCCTGATCAAGACACTTAACCTTACCTGCTCCTGACGAGCTGGCTGTCGCCTTGCATGGTTGACTCTGCCGTCGGTGTGTCAATGTGTGTATTAAACGATGTAAGTCGCTTTGGATAAAAGCGTTGGCTAAATGCCCTAATTGTAAAAGCAGTATCCTGTTATTCTACATGAAAGTGGGGGGAAATTATTTTGCCCTACATGCAATGTTGTGGTGGAACATGAGCGGAAATCTTCCATTGATAACGAAACAGAACTACAGAAATGCAGTCGACGAGGCAGCTCACTATGACACAGGCTGTTGCAGCCAAGTCAATTGCCAGCGTGGAAAGAATCAAGAATCTATTATTCATAGGACCATTTCTCAGTGTTTTTGTTATTTAAATTAATGTTTTTTTCAGTAATAACTTATTTAACAAATTACTCTGGGAAAATTGCAGTAATAACTTAATATTTAACATCAGAAAAATCAACTTTTATCGCAACTTTCATTACCTCTCGCACTGTAATCGCAACAAAAACATTAAAAACACCGCAACTTTCATCACAACTTTTTAGAAAAGCTCAGGCAACATCAGGCATTTTAGGCCGCAACAATCTCAAAAAAGGCCCGTGAAATCCTGGAGGGGCTGCTAAGTGATCCCGAACCCCCACACCCACCACATTCAGGGTGCCCTGGGGGAGGTGCAGGCCATCCGACGATTGTACGATGGTTTCCATGGCGGCCTGGCGCGTGGCCGCCAGCAGCTTGACCCGGGCGCTACGCTTGCTGCCGTTGAGCGCGTCCGCTGCCGCTTCGTTGTACAGCTCCAGCTGATGGTTGGTGATCATCTTCCGGTCCGCGCTCAGCGCCTCCTCGTTCACCGGGTCTGGAGAGGAGAGATGGAGGTGGGAGAGGGAAGGGGAAAGAAGAAACAGGGGGGATGTTAAACGCATATAAAAAGGAGGAAAACTCCTCAACATATCCCTACACAATCAAATAGTTGATTCGCCTGGACGCTCTTATTTCTATGGACCTTAATATTTTACGCTTTAGTAATCAACTGCCATAGAACCCACACAACAAACACAAACACAAACACACACACAGGAGAGCTCACCCTGTAGGACCCAGTACACCTCTGCGTCCTCCGCCAGCCTCTCCAGGGTCACAGCCATGGCGGTCAGGTTGACCTTGTACTGCTGCAGGGTCTCGCTGCTGCCACTGTGCAGCTTGATGGACCACTGCAGCAGGGAGGAAAGGAGTCATGGAATTAAACAACGTGACGCAGGATCCAAGACTGTTCCCGGAATTGTGCTGCTGTTGCGCTGGTCCTTTTTTTTTTCTTTTTCTTCTTTAAACAAACATACCGCAGCAGCTCCGAGCACGATAACATCTGGCGTCGATGATCGGTCCTTTGAGGGAAAGTAAAAAGAGAAACAATGAAGCAAAGGTATTCTTAGCATAACAATAACCCTGCAGTGGTAGGTTGTTTTGACTCACCTGAGTCCATGACCGCAGGCGCTCTTTCATCGAGTCATTTGCCTCTGGATACCAGAAGAAGTCCTAGATGCAAAGCAGGCAGAATTAGGTTTAGTTAGAGATCTCTAATCCTACTCATAGATGTACTGTATTAGTTTTGCTGCCAATGGAGGCATGGTGAAATGACCATTTGTGAATTCATCTCACCACGTTGGCTGAAGAACTGTCTTCGTGAAAGGGAATGTCTTCATGCTGATGGCATGAAAGAAAAGCAAGTAAGTCAAGGTGAGGCATTTCCTTGCGTCATTCCCATCCAGTAGAGTCAGTGCTGTTTAAATAATTAGCATTTACACAAATGTGCTTTCTGATGCAGTGGCGTATCTGTATCCATGGCTAAGTTTTGAATTTTTTCTTTGCTGTCAGACTCTACCTTGTTTCCTTCTTCCTTACGCTCTGGGTCGATTATTTTGGTGAAGGAGTAGGAAAGCTGCCTTATTCTGGAGTCACCCACAAAAGCCACTCTTTTGTCAGCAAGACAGCTTTTAGAATCACTGTATAGCCAAAAGGGCACAAAGTAAACACAAGTCATAATCTTAATATCGAAAAACTAAAAGCCGGCCAGGACAATGTCTTATATTATATTATTGTGATATTTGAATACAATGCATTGAATCACTATCCCTGCTGGCATGCGTGCGGCAACTCACGTGCTTTTGTACTTGTGCATCATGCAGCCATAGGGCTGCCAAACGTTCTCCCCCAAGTATCGTCCGCTGGACAACAGCCAGTCACATGTGTCGGAGCCTGAAGACAGTGCACAAGAATCTACTAGATCAGCCCAAGGACAACACACCCATGCATTTGTATTCATTTCCCTCTTCTTTTTATCCCGTGCTACTGCCTGAAATAGGCAGGCTGTAGAAAGCCCCTGGCGCCTCTCTTTAGATTTGTTTAAGTTTTAGAGATTAGCCGTATACAATGCTGCGTTCACTTTGAAGCTATTGACATTGATCGTAAATTGTTGGGGGATAAATGTGCTGTTTACGTTTTCAAACCTTTTTGACATTACGTAAATGGCTGGATCGGAATGATTTGGATTGTATTAATCCAATAAAAGCGGTTGCTATTGTGCACGTTATTATCAAACTACTACCAAGTACCTACTACAATTCAGTGTATGCAGCTCAATTGTTTATACTATTATGGAAGGACGGGTCAACTTGTCGTTTATTAATGATTGCATTAAAAGGGTATGTTTTTGCTCTTTAAATAAGCCAGTTATGGCAATGCTCTGTGATGTGCTCCAACCCTACTGGACGCTATGCTAACAAAACATACAGCACAAAAATGAGCTTATTGCCCCCCGTTTTAAGCACACAATATAGACAACCCAAGTGTGTGTGCCCCACTAAAAGAACAGTGAATATATGTGGCCTAACGCCTATACATGTTTTGAACTGGTATAGCGTTACCCAGCCAGCCTGTCCCCACACCAACTAACCGCTGTACGTGTCGAGTGTCATGTAAACACAGGACCTCAGCTAGCTGGTGGGCTAAGCTAGCTCTCCCATCACAACGTCAACGTGAGGTTGAACACGGCTACTCGATGATGGAGCCGTTTAAACGACCCAGACAACCTAGTTGACAATTTACACCTCTTTAAAACGTAGCCGAGTGGGAAACACATCAACATGCGGCATATCCAACACTACGGTGACTACTAGGCGCTATGGGGGGGGGGACATCGAAACACTGGCTTCCTTGCAGGTGCCAGATTCCCATTTACAGGCAACACTTACCCCCATAATATCGGGAAGCGGTGTGGAAGAGAAGCAGCAACACGACGATCACGGACGATATCAGCTTGGCATTTTTGATGTTGAAATACTGATTTATTTCTCGTTTGCCTAGGCTATAGGCCAGAACCGCCATCTTTTCTCCTCCATGACAACAAGCAGACGGACGGGATGCGGCGCAGAGCTCCGGGACCCCGGGCACGGTTCGTGCGTTCACGCCCCCGCTGTCTAATGCCGCTGCTGCTTCTGCAGCCGTGCGGTTCGGCACTCCTTCCTGTACATCTTCTTTCTCTTCTTTTTCTTCATACGGCCCTTGGGTTTCCTCGTCCATCAACGCAGAGTGAAGGCAAAGAAGAGAAGACAACAGTTGAATAACATACAACTCGCATGTCAGTAAAGTGCGGGTACGGCACTGTCCGACTACGACACTGTCCGACTCCACAACAACTAGTGTCTTCCTTAAGTTAGTATATCAATTGGTCGTTTTGCATTTTTTGTAAGAGCCAAGGAGGAGTTACAACAACAGTACTGTGTATCCCCGCCCTTATTTCCGTTACATTGTTTGTGAATGATACATCGCCGCACAGAGTTCGACTCACCAAGTTGTACAGATGAGTTAACTGATTACTTACATTATAACAACAATAATTATGAGAATAACTACTTGTAGAGAAGCTTTCAAAAGCTGACTACGGATCCATCAATTAAAAATAAATAAATTAAAATAATTGTTTCGATGTAGATATAGGCTACGGCTACCATTAACTAAAACCCATCAATTTAATCAGAAACAAACTAGAGATTGCCATAGAACCACACACAGTTTTTTTCAAGGAAAGAAATCAGATCAGCTGTCATTTGTGGATAGGCCTACTCTCATGTCAAGGAATCCAACTAAGTATTACTGCAATTAATAGATAACTTAAACAAACGGTGTAGGTTTGGCTTGAAATATGGTACAGGGACATGGGTCGGGCTGGAATGTGGTGTGCCAACAATTAAAGCAGTAGGCCTACATCGAAGGGTCGTTTTGTTCTAAATAGCCTATATTATATTCTGAACAGCATTATTTCATAGGATCTAATTGATCTGATTTATTTACTTGTAGGGATCAATTATGTACAATAAGGAGGACACATTTGGAGGCATTAAAGTACAGTGTACGTCAAACATTTATTTTCCTATAATTGCAAGAACATTTCAACTTTATTAATATCTTGAAACATATCTTTACATTTTGATGTATAACACAATGAAATGTGTAAAATAAAACTGTACCATAAGTTTACTCTGTGACATGAAATAAAAAAAATAGAAATAAATAGAATAGCAAATAAACAGGGGCGTAACTCTGGACTGCTACTAATTGGACCTTTAGCGTCCTCCTCGGTCCTTCGAGGCATTGAAATAACGTGGGGTGCAGTAAATAGTGGACATCTAGGTGGCTGTGGAGATTGGCAACACTGCCAAGATAATTAGGGTGGTGAGTTAAGACCTGTGTTTGTTTGTTCAAATAAAAGGCAGCTCTCATATTAAGTGGTGCACGGAGCATGAGCGATACCGTTTAAACCTGACTCCTGTCCTGCGTGGTTCCTTCTCCGACGCTACAATATCTTCTAAGCGAGCATCAGGGTTAGTTTTCCTATCAGTTCGCACATTTACTAACTAATTGCTGTGTTTGTTAACACTAGCTAACTTAAAGGTTACAAGCTTCCAGGCCAGGGAGAGGGATCAGCGCTAGCTCAAGACCACAATCTAAATGCTGTCAAAATTATTCATTGTCAGTTTTGCGGCCATACATGTGATACTAAATTGATGTTAACTGGTGACTACTATTTGAGTCCAACACATGAGTCTGGGAAGGAATAAAGTATTCGCCAATTAAAAGTCACTTCTCCAGTGTGACTCTATGACAGCAAGTTCATTCCCACAAGCAGAAGATGCGTTTTGGTAATTGAACAAAAAATATTTTGGAAGGTGTAGGCCTATGGGTTGGCACTAAAAGGGCAGGAAATCCGTTGTTTCAATCAAATGATAAAGCCTTGGGTCTGACACTATCAGGAGACCTTTAAGTGGCCAATCCACTTGCCTCAAGAAGCATAATGGCGCCTTTTTTTCACTGCAGGGTGCGGAACGGTTTGGTTCGCAAAGGTGCGGTACGGATTGCGTTTCCGCCGCCAAAAGTGGGCGTGACCCAGACCGAGCCGTACTTGTTTTGTCCTCGTCTTCTGCCGCGTTTCCACTGCAGGGTGCGGTACGGTTTGGTTCGCAAAAGGTACGGTACGGATTGCGTTTCCGCCGCCAAAAGTGGGCGTGACCCAGACTGAGCCGTACTCATTTTGCTCTCGTCTTCAGTACTCCTCCATTGGGGTACTGAGACGCCTGAAAGGGTGCCGGAAAATTCGAGCTACACACCCCCTCCATTGATTGGTCGACAGAATCGTCACTTTCGGGCGACATGGGGATAAAAACAATTGAACATGTGGCGTTAAACGCTTGCTTGGGTGAACAAGGAGAAATCAAATCATAATCTGTCGTTTTGCAAGTTTTGTGGAATTTGTCGCGCAACAACACGATAACCACCATTGCTTTGTCTTTACCTTTTGTGGAAGAGGGAGAGACGTCGGAGGACCCGACGCAGTCTATTCATAATATTGTAATGACCAAGGAAGAGGCAGTGAATGAAGTATTGATTAGACAGGGATGTATTAGATGGGCCTACCTAATAAACCGTTGGAACACACAAGACCGGAACCCATAGCAACGCCGGTAAACAAACCCCGAGAAACACAATCCCTATGAGTGCTCCCCGCGCTACGGCCATCCGGAGGTGCACAGAGCTTTTGGCCATGTTATTATATATACAATTATATTATATACTATTATATATAGAGCTCCAAACCGAATCGTACCGCACCCTGCGGTGGAAACGCGGCATAAGAGAAGCATCCGGTTCTTCACATTTACCCAGACTCGTGCCAGTCTGAATATGGGACAAGATTCATAGCCCAATGGAAACTGAAGTGTGACAACTTCTGTTGTGACTCAGACACGTTGAACTAACTTGTGCGCCTGTTATCACCAGGGGCCAGATACTTGAAAGTAGACCCCGAAGCCGCCGCTATTTGCGCCATTTCGAATTTCAGCCGCCGCCAGCCAATAATTGTGTAGGCCTAAGCCAAAATAAGCCAGCCATCTGATAAACTTTGGCTGAGCCAGTTAGAATTATTTGCATCAAGTAATAATTCTATCACATAGTAGGGCTTTGACTTTGAATGTGAATGAAGTATTGATTAGACAGCGATCTATTAGAAACCTAATAAACCGTTGGAACGCGCAAGACCGGTAACCATAGCAACGCCGGTAAACAAACCTCGCGAAACCCAATCCAGGTCTTACTGAAGACATTTAATGGTCAAAATATTATTAATAAATATTTAAATATATTTGAGTATTAATATTAATTAACAAACAAACTTCGAATATGGTTTTTGGTCATAGGTCAAAGCCCTATCACAGAGACATACACACGAAAAATAAACGACAAACAAGATATATTTTCCCACTGGATTCAGCACAGTCCTTCCGGTGCGATACACAGGAAGGACTCGATACACAGGAAGGAAAATTGCGCGTTTTCCTATAGAGGTCAGACACAGAAGAAGCAATGCATTTTCGGGCGCAGAGGTGAAATGGCGGAGAGAAGCAAAGCAGGTAATTTTGATCTCACTTCGCACACATTTTCCTAATTCCTACTAAGGGCCTACTCAGACTTTAGCTAGGGTCCGGTTGCACAAACACCTGAACCAAAAATTGATGATATGAACCAAAGATTCTAGAATGGTGGGATTTACAGCATTGAACGCTAACATTCCACCATTTCCAGAGATTGCTGCGTTGCTAGTTCACGACGCATGCTTCAGTGTACATTGAAGTGAAATGCTCAGTTGTCCAAAATAATATAATATACATAAACTGATTTGCTCGTTAAGATTATCCTGGCTCAGGCTACAATCCAAACCAACTTTTTTTCTGTTAGTCTATCTTTAGACTGAACTTGACTAGCAGCGACATGCCCATTGCTTAGCGAACCAAAATTCACGTAGGCTAGTAGTCTTTACAACAAAGAAAAGTTTTCACTCAAGGCTTTTTGTGCAACCGTTCTTTGAATGCCATTTTGTCATTGTGACTAGTGTTTCAGAATATTTTTGTACTCTTTTAGGATGCAGACTGCAAATATATAAGCACACCACGGAAATATCTTCTGAAGGATTCTGGTGTAACATGGAGACCTCACAGTGTTAATGCTGCTCGTAGCCTTCGTTCACATTTTTGGACATATATGGGCGATCTGTATGTGAACGACAATCGCATTGATGACAAACTCTACTGCAAACTCTGCTTTGAAGCAGAAATTACCAAAGAACATGGGATGTTATCAAAAGTGTACAGCTTAGGAGAAAATACATCAACTGGAAACTTCCTTGCTCATGCAAAAGCTGCACACAAGGAGAGTACAGCATTTCTCAAAGAACAATCAAATAAACTTACAAACTGGATAAAAACTGTTCCTAAAGGAAGCCCTGCTACTTCCCAGTCAATCGTGATCTCTTTTTGTGGCTGTGTCAAGACCTGCTTCCATTTGAATTGATAGAAAATGAAGGTTTCCAAATGTTCAACAACAAAAATATTCATCTTAATTTGCCAACCAGCAGAACCTTTGCCACAACAGCCCTGGCTGATGTCTACATGGGTTTAAAGTCCAAGGTCAAAGAAGAACTGGCAGACATTATCAGTGGTACTATAATGTTAGATGGCTGGACTGATGCTCACCATCGATATCCATATGTTGGTGTGAGAATCTGCACTGTAGATGCAAACTGGCATTTCATTATTTTTACGCTTTGTATCAAACCTGTAGAAAGTCACACATCAGAAAACCTTACCGTGTTTGTAAGGGAATTACTTGAAGAATTCCTTACCAAAGATAAAAATGCTCTTTGACACAACAGATGGAGCAGCGAATATGATTAAGTTGTCCCGGTTACTGGGCCATGAGAGAGTAACATGCGTCGCGCACTGTATACACAACTTACTCATAACAGACACTCTTACCAAAATCCCTGGAGCACAAGCCTTAATTTCCCAATGCAAAGACATCGTCAGCGCACTGCACTTCAAGGCACATCTAATACAGGAATTTGTGTTGGAGCAGAAAGAGGCAGACATGTATGCTAAGATTCAAAACGTGCAGGATGAAATTGATGCAGATTCCAATGATCCAATTGATGAGATGAATGACGAGGATGAGGATTAGCAGCTGGAAACTAAGAAATCAAAACCACAGACACACAAAACCCTAAAGACCACAGTGCCAACACGTTGGAACAGTGTCCTCAACATGATCAGAAGCTTACTCAGTTTTGAGACAGAAGTCACTGAAATCCTGAAGAGGATAGGAAAGTCCTTGTTATGCCTCCTACCTGATGAAATCAGGCTACTTGGTAACCTAGTAAGCTTTTTGGAAGACTTTGAAAAATTCAGTCTCATCATAAGTGAAGTCAGTCCAAACCTGAGTGCCATACCACTAATCAGGGCTCGTATCAAGAGAATCTGTGCAGCGGCTCCCAGAGATCCACCACTAATGAAGAAAATCAAAGAACGAATACGAAAAACATGGACAAACGAATTCCCATGTCAGATCTGGTTAGAGCCGCCGCAGTGTTTGATCCAGCTGTCAGAGACATCACTATGACGAAGGATGAAAGCAGAGGACTGCTGCAGAAACTCCATGAGAATCTGAACTCCTCCAGGTGACATTGATATTTCAGTGTACTTGCTAACCACTTACCTTTTCTTATTTTTGATTTTAACAACCATTTGCCTGATGCATATACAGTATTTCACTTTTCAGATTCAGTTCAACAGTGTTTGGGGTTGGAGATGAGATGACTACTGATGGAGGTTCTGGTGGCCCTTCTGGTGGGAAGGGTGACTGCGATGGAGATGTGGGAGGAAGTGCAAAGCGCCTGCGACTAGAATTATTAGCAGAGGCACAAGAAGATGCCGAAGCTCATTATTCAAGTACTATTCTGGACCAAGAGATAGACGCTTTTCTGGCAATGAAAACAAGAGACCAAGGAGCATTGGACTTTTGGCGAACTCATAGCCATGCCTTCCCAGCACTGTCCCCTATGGCCCGGTGCTACCTCTCCATTTCACCAGGGAGTGTGCCGGTGGAATGCATGTTTAGCTCCACTGGCCTTCTGCTCAATGGCAAACGATCATCACTTGCTCCTTCAAGGTGTAATATGATCAGCTTCATCCATGATAATGCCAAGTTATTGTATACAACTTAGCCTATTAACAAATGTGCCCAAGTGCTATACAAGTGCAAGGCACCCTTTTCTATATTCTAAAAGCTCTTGTAGACACAACGCTTTCAAGAATAGCTCAATTTCTGCACGTCTACTAAACAAAACACTCCTTAAAATCCACTTACCAAACAGGTCATCTCTTCTACTTCCTATTGTAGTAGCCTACAATATGTTTAGGCTTGTGGAGGCCAAGCCTAAACACATTATAGGCTACTGCAATGTGTTTATGAATTTAGCTATTCTTGAAAGAGTTGTGTCTACAAGAGCTTTTAGAATATAGAAAAGGGTGTCCTTGCACTGGTGTAGCACTTGGGCACATTTCACCATTAGGGAACTACACATTAGAATATCCTCTATGTATGTGTCAGGTGACTTTCCATGTCATCCTGCCAAGTTTTTGCATCATGTTAGTCACGTACAATTCCTCTATTAGGTGTGCCTTGAAGTGCAGTGCCCTGAATGTCTACTAAACAAAACACCCCTGAAATCCACTTGCCAAACAGGTGATGTCTTCTACTTCCTATTGTATTAGCCTACAATGTGTTTAGGCTTGTGGAGGCCAAGCCTAAACACATTCTAGGCTACTACAATAGGAAGTAGTAGAGATTACCTGTTTGGTAAGAGGATTTTAAGGGGTGTTTTGGTTAATAGATGTGTAGGAATTCTGTAGCTATTCTTGAAAGAGTTTTCTTATTGTATGTTTCAAGTTTTGATCTGTGCTGTTAATACAAAAATTGTAAATATTGAGACATAGTTTAATAGACGTGTAGGAATTGAGCTATTCCTGAAATCCACTTGCCAAACAGGTCATCACTTCTACTCCCTATTGTAGTAGCCTTCAATGTGTTTAGGCTTGTGGAGGCCAAGCCTAAACACATTGTAGACTACTACAATAGGAAGTAGAAGAGATGACCTGTTTTGCAAGAGGATTTCTGTTTTGTTTCAAGTTTTGATCTGTGCTGTAACTATGCAAAAATGCATAAAATTAGTTTTCAGCAAAGACGATTGTTCTCATATCGCAACTACATCACAGAGAGGCTAAAGGCCAAGCCTAAACACATTGCAAACTACTTAAATGTTTAGTACCCTACAGATACCAAAATAAATATATAATTTGTAAAATCTGTTTTTTTTTTAATTACATTGTATTGCATTTTGTGTGTATATATATATATATATATATATATATATATATATATATATATATATATATATATATATATATATATATATATATATATATAATCCATGTATTGCTTGGAAATATTGAGATATAGTAAATCAGTATAACATACACATGAAGTGTGGCAGCTTCAGCCATTTGTAGCCATGAAAAATTTGGCAGCTGCAGCAGCCATTTAGGTTTTGGCTGAGCCGGCTAGCCAGCCAATAACTTCATCAGCCAGCCATTATTCTCAAAACAAATGGCTTCGGGGTCTACTTGAAAGTAGATGAGTATATACTCTCTAGAATAGTTTTTCCCTCATCATCCATTAAAGCCAAAGCAGCATTCATTGATTAATTAGCTCCCTCTTATGTTTCTTGTATCTCTCATCCTAGTGTATTTAGTCAAAGCGTTGCCCTTCCTGACCGTTTTTCTTTGTTCTTTGTATCAAGCTTCCCATGGAGTTACAATTATTATTCCCGGTTTTCTGATTCCTGCCAGTTCTCCCTGCCGATTGTTTGCCTGATCTACAACTGATTAGACAACTGCAGACTGAGGTCTGCTGAGGCCACTACGCTGATACAGGAGATCATCCAGGCCATGCTCCTGAGCCGCCCAAAAAAAAAATGGTGGTTGAAAAGTTGATGCAGAAGGGAGTCAAGAGCAGAGAAGAACTGAAGTACGCGCAGTAGGAAAATATGGTAGATTATATATTAAATCTTTTATAATTAATTTTAACTTGATTGCTGGAAATCACAAGGTGTTAATTAAAACTGGTCGTGTGGTACTCCTCTCCAATGTAAAAGGACATGTAATCGGGAGGGGAGCACTTTTTGACTGAGTGAATAAATAAAATGTGTTTTCAGATGCAGATGAGAAATGCTGTGCTATGACCTCTCCCAAGCAGCCTTCTAGCTATGCTTTCACCCCAAAGGTGAAGCAAATATTCCACCTGCTATACTCGTTCGAGCATACAAGTTTGATCGCACGAACTTAACCACTGAAGATATCCCACACTCAGAGATGGCGTGACCTTAGACGATGCGCCATATAGATTATGAAGCTGAGAACCACACGTCACAGCCACAGGCTGATAACAACCCAGCGTTGGGCGCCCCAGAATCCCCTGTAGTGATAAGAGTCTTGAATATAACCATCTACATACAAATACATACAAATGATAAAAAAAAAAAAACACAGCTATCCTTGGCTCGTCCTCCTATCAGAGGACGAGCCAACTGTGGTGGTTGTGCTAGCAGTCAAATGGATAGGTGGTGGACTGGCTTTCTAAATCAAACTGTTTCGAAGTCCTTAGGTTACTGTTGTTTAATAGGAAGAGCGCATAAAACTCAGTCATTCAATTACACTCTGAAGCTCTGACTTTCAGGGCTCTGGAGTGTTCTTTAAGCCACGGCATGATTTGGCCTGCTGCATTTGAGTACATTCATTTGCAACCATTAATACCATGCATTATGAATAATGCTGAAATATTTTTGCTGGTATACAACTGTTAAATATATCAAACAAAACAAAAGAAAAATGCTCAAAGTGTTTTAGTAAACAACACCACTGGCAAACCATTAGATTTATTACTTGCTTGTTAACCTTCAAACCGGTATGCAGCAAGTACAGTTTTACACACCAGGGGACTTTTGCTGGAATCCTCCAGACAAAAGACTCAGGGTGTTAGTGTTAAAAATCTGGTTTATTGTAAGCTTGCAGACAAAAGGGAATGACAATGGGGCAATGTCGTCATGCAGGAGATCTCTCCCTGAGGGTGTGAGGTGTGTTGTACGCTCTGTCATACCTTGTGGTCGATCCTTATGAACACCCTAATCCTGTTGATGGAGAAGCTGCAACTTGTGGTGTGGGTACTAACATCATAGCTGTGATTGCTGAGGCTAAACATTTAGGTGACAGAGCTGCAAAGAGCTAGGCATCGCATGACGTGCAGTGGCTTTCCTTAAAGGCCTTTTTATGGTCCCACGTTCCCGCAACACAATGACCATGCAGATGCTCCGACGCAGTCGTGAACATTTATGGTTCTGCGTCGGGTTTTAGTAAGCGGGCCAATCACAGCCCTTGCTGCTGCATCGCCTTGACGGAAGGCTACGATTTTTGGGAGGCGCACGTCCGGCCCTAGCGGTGGATGCAAGGAGGGTCCGTAACCCCCTTGCATTGCGTGAAAGTGGAACCATAAAGAGCCCTTTATTCCACGTAATAGTAAACCACTACACATCATGCAACACCTAGGCCTGACACTTGGGAAAATGGGAAAAATGGGAGAATTTGTGCGACCAGTAGGGCCAAACAGGGTAGGGCTAGAGTTGGAACGACTGATACTGGTGTGAGTAAAACAAAAAAGACATTAATAAATAAAATAATACAGGTGTTGAAACAGAGTTCAGGAATGGAGGGGGTTGAGACTCGATAGGCCCCCTTTCTAACTGATAAGCAAAAAAAGGGGTTTATGAAAGTGCCTAAGAACAAGTTTGTATGATATACTGTATGGGGTAATTATCTATGTCCATGCTGTTTCTCTGTATGACAAAATCAAACTTTACTTTTTCGTTTTTGTACTGTACTCAGAACAAAAAAATGCATTTACTCTTTGTATGAACCGTAGCACTTTACATTAAGGTACGCGAAAACGTGGGTAGTTACTGAGGAACGAATGAATACTGAATCATGAGGTTGAACCCGTCTGCATTTTGGTTACTTGCCATAATACTGTCATGTGTTTGATCAAAACACCATCAGTAACATTTAAATAAGAGTTTTGTTGATGTAGACAGCTCTTTTGTGTGTCTGATTTTTTCAGTGTTCAGTCCCTGTTTGTGAGGAATGAATTGTTTGGAAGTAAGTTTTTGTTTCATTTTAATATGCCTTTCATCAACAGTGGATTTGGGATTTTATAACTAAACTTAAACTGCTACATTACTGGTAAACCAATGGTGAATGAATGGTTCAAAAAGCTTAACTACTGGTGAACGAATGGTTCACAAAAGAGTAACAACTCAGTAGCCTATGATGCATGACTTTACATGAAGGTAAACAAAAAGCTTAACTACTGGTGAATGAATGTTTCAAAAAGCTTAACTATTGGTAAACAAATGATTCAAAAAGCTTATTATTCAGAAAGCCAGTTTCTTGAGCTTGAGGAAGCTCAAGAAAGAGAATGAAGAACAAGGACCCAAGTTGCCAACTCCCTGTAGCAGAAAGGACTTTGCCCCCACTAATGTCATCTCTTTATGATTTTATGACGATATTAAAATTTATATCCGGTTGCCAAAGGACTTGGACTAAATAGGTTTCTAGATATTGGACAGAGTTTGCTCGAGTCTAGCCTCTAACTCGGGAGATTGTTAACCAGTGACTGAAATCCATCGTAGGACAGAACAAGAATTATAGTCCAATCATACAAAACTCTTTGATCTCAACTGGTGATGGCTGCTTTAACTGGTGCACATCGATTTTTTCATGCACAAAAGGTGTGCAGCCTGACCCAGCCCAAGAGTCAATTCAGACTGATTCAGGCCAGGGAAGGTACCATAAACGAACCACCATCAACACACACACCCACATACCCAACACCAAGTTGAGGTTGGAGAAAATCCCAAACCAATGTCTACTCCCACCCTTGGACTCTAAAACAGAGTTACCTAATCTAATGAAAATAAGCAGACTCCTTCCAGGGCTGCCATACGTGAAATAAAAAAACACCCAAACTCCATTGTTCCCACGCCTCCCCAGGGTGACCCGCCAACTCAGCCCACATCCATCCTGTGGACTGGAGGCCTGGGTTGCTGCCCTTACTGGTGGGGGAGTCGGCAGGGATGGCGGTGACAGGCTGGGTGGAGGTTCAGCTGGGCTGGGGTGGAAGATCCGCGGAGGGTCAGAAACAGCCGGTGGTATTGGCAACCCTCATCCAGGCTGAAAAGTGCCTATCCCCATCGCCCTTCTGGAGTATGGGTCTTCGGCGGCTGTGCTGGACTGCTGCCGGCTCTTCCAATTGGCTGCAAGCCACACACAGTTGTCTCTGGCGGTCGGTCCCACCGCCTCCCCCATCGGCCGATGGGCTCCACCCATCAGAAGACGGGTGGAGTGATTGGGAAATAGCCGCAAACAGCTCTTCTGGGTACTTTATTGTTCTGGAGAGGCCCCACATTTGGTGTCAGTGTAGCAATGACAATACCAAACGCCTCAGATGGCTGCCACACCCAGAATACCCATGGGCTCCTCCAGACAAAACAGGCAGTGAGGCCGTGTTGGATGAGGGTAGGTTACGTATTGTTAGGTTGTCGATCAGGTTACGTTGTCATGTATCATGGGTATGTGTAATGATGATTGGTTGAACCTGTGCACATCGATTCCGGGTGTGCAGCCTGATCCAGCCCCATAGTCCAATAAGTCTGACTCCGGCTAGGTGAGGAGGTCAGGAAAGCTATTGCTGGGAAGCAGGGGCGATTCTAGGTTCTAACTTTTGGGGGGGCTCAACCCCAGGAAGCCACAGGGGTATATGAAGTATATAAAGTCCTGTCCATGATTTTATTTTATTAGTTACTATGCTGTTGTATGTCTAAGCCAAAAGCTGGCAGTGTCATCTAAATAATGCAGTTCTGAATCACTAAAGTGATAAAAGGAAAAAAGTGGAAGAAGGAATAATCAATGGATGTGAACTGTAGGAAGAAAGAGAAACGATGTATCCCTGTTGGTACACAGTAAGGTTGTTCATAGAATCAAGTGCTTAAGCACCAACAATTGTGAGGTTAATCCCTTCCCCGTATAAAGATCGCTAGGATAAAATCGTACACAACGCCAAGTGCTATATTTAATTTCAAGGATGTACAACATACAATACGTGTGTACATTAAGTGCCAGGACGTAAAACATCAAATAGGGGTTGCGGGGGGGGGGTGGTGGTGGCTATGAAGAGCCTTGGTGAACTCTGAACAAGTGAGTGTTGAGTCTCTTGCGGCAGCTGGTGAGCGACTCTGCGGTGATGACATAGGCATCCTGGTACACAAGGATCTAAGATTACTGACTTTAACCTAGGAGTGGGACTGTTTGAGTTCCCCTATGAGAGGCCATTCTTTCCAGTTGAATGACTTGACTTTCAATTCCTCATAATTAATCTATCCACAAATATTCCATGCAACAGACCAAAATGCCCATATAACATCAAAACAAGATCACGTATAACATCATGATGTCATAATGTATTTCTTAAATTCCTCTCTGTGTAATTCATTATATAAGGAAAACTCTGCAGACTTACAATACATGGATGTAAGAGAGGGGAGCCATTGTATAGCCAGCCTCTGCTAGACCCGGTACCGGAGGATGTTCGTCCCGGCCTCTGAATAGCTGGCCCACAATGGGTCCAACAGTGGACCGCTGGAGTAGGAACATGGAAGAGACTGCTTAATTTGTATGATAATAATTCTGTTATTCATTATTACGCGTTGATTATTTCCGTATGCGCTTGACTTGAGCTACTAATATGCAGAAGTACGTGGTGATAGTTAGACTGGAGGTCTATCTGTGTTCTCATGATGAACGTACAGTTGTGGGGATGGAGACATAGATAGACGGAGATGCTGGAGGAAGACAAAAGTGTCGGGCTCCTATAATAATAAGTGCCTCCTATAATGACAGGATTGTCTGCCAGAGTATCCTTTCTTCTACTAAGTGCTTTCTTACACTTCAAACGCTGGCTGCCCCAGAGAGTGTCGGAAGCGGGCAAATTGAGCACTTCTGCTTGATGATCGTAGACAAACGATACGATACAGTGTAAAGGTATACAAAACACAATGTGTGCCTGCTCCATCCCAAATTGGCGCCTAGCTGAAGAAGGCCACGTTCTTACACTGCCCTCTAGCGTTTGTGAACAACATTGCCTTTGAACTGAGCGGTTAATTTTCAGGGAGAAAAAAACATAAATAAATACCGGTAGTATTGAAATAAACCATTTATTTTTTTATTTCTCTTTCCTTCATTCCAAGTGAAATGAACAAGTGAAGGAGGAGGAGTCGCCAGAGGTTGAACATCAAATTGAACGTCAAATCGCCAGGTCCAGTTTTAGAACACAACGACGTAGCTATTTCTCTTCAGCCATTCAGGACACAGCACAGAACAATTTGTACGTCACGGCCTTACTGCGTCCCGGTCCAGTACTGTCCACAGGCAGTAGGCTAAACGTTAGCTATAACCGTTGTTATGGTTACGTGCGGTCATTCCAACATGCCCCCATTTTTTAGTAGGCCTACCGCCATTCCGACAGTGTACCAATCAGGGACGCCAACTTCAGGTCAACATTGGGGATATATACACACACACACACACACACACACACACACACACACACACACACACACACACACACACACACACACACACACACACACACACACACACACACACACACACACACACACACACACACACGATTCCCCCGCCGGAGGACAAGAACGGTCTCCAAAGGTTCCTAGGCATGACCAACTACTTGGCCAAATTTGTACCAGACTACAGCGAGGCCATGGCACCCCTGCGCGAGCTGTTGCGCCAGGATGTAGACTGATGCTGGCTGGAGCTCCAAACAGCGGCGTTCACAAAACTCAAGGAACTTATCGCAGGTCCCCCGGTGCTGCGGTACTTTGATGTGCACCAACCTGTTGTGCTGTCAGCTGATGCTCGCACAGCACGGACTGGGTGCAGTCTGCCTCCAAAACGACAGACCGGTGGCTTTCGCTTCAAGGGCCCTCACAGAGACGCGCTACGCTCAGATTGAGAAAGAGCTCCTGGCCCTTGTCTATGCTTGCACAAAATTCCATTACTACACATATGGACGGGCTGTGGCTGGCGAGACTGACCATCAGCCACTCATTACCACTTCACACAGCCTCTACGCGCCTCCAAAGGATGATGCTCGCCTGCAGCGTTAACAACCTCAATGTCATCTACAAGAGGGGCAGGGAGCCTACGCCGCTGATGCTCTCTCCCGTGCACACCTGCCCTCCACGGACCAAGCTGAGGAAATGGAGGAGTAAGAGGTTATGATGGTGGACGTCCTCTCCTCGAACAGGGTTGAGGAACTGAAGCGTGAGACATTGGCTGATCCTCTGTGCCGGCGTCTCGCTGAGGTCGTTTCTGCAGGCTGGCCCGATGCATTTAGAGAGGTGCCACGTGACCTGAGACTTTTCTATGCCATGAGAGAGGAACTCACGAGTGACTGTGGTTTGCTTCTCCGTGGACGGCGGTTCGTCATTCCACACTCCCTCCAGCATTACTACATGCCACAGCTGCACCAGGCCCACCCTGGTCTCGAGGCTCACAGAGTACCACAGCAACTCATGACAGACAATGCTGCTTACTTCACAAGTAGGGAGTTCCGGGTCCCATTTGCTCGCAAATGGGACTTCTGTCATGTCACCAGCAGTCCACTGTACCCTCAGTCCAATGGGCTTGCTGAGAGGGCTGTGCGCTCGGCAAAGCACCTGCTGGAGAAATGTGCACGAGATGGAACGGACATAGATGCAGCTCTCCTCAGCCTATGCAACATGCCCAGGGACGAGTTGCTGTCGCCGGCTCAATGCCTGCTTTCTCCGTGCACCAGGGCTTTCATCCCATGACCAAAGCCATGTACTCACCGGAAGTGGAGACACAGGTCCAGATGGCCCTGACACAGGCGAGACAGAGCGGAAAGGCCTACTACAACAAATCAGCTAGGCCACTGGCTCCACTGCGAGCTGGGCTGACAGTGAGAATGCAGACAAAGAGAGGACACGACAGGTTGGCAACAGTGCTAGGAACAGCACCATAACCAAATAGTTACCAGGTCAAGGCTGGAGATGCATTATATGTCAGGAACAGACGCCACCTACTCCAGACACCTGAGACCTATGTTCCTGACTCCACGGCAGGGGACCCACCTGCTGTTGCTGCAATCGCACATCCACGAAGCCCACAACATGACAGTGTGGGACCAGAATTGACACAGGGACAGTGGCCTGTGATTTTTACTCGCTCAGGGAGAGCGTCGAGGCCCAGCTCTCTCTACAAGAACTTTGTCACAGACCAGCTCTGTGATGTGCAGGCACACTCACATTTGACCCCCCCCCCCGTCATGTTGCAGCCTGTTCTGGCTGTGTGGACTATTGGACACTTTCTAAAAAAAAATTAAAAAAAACAGATGTCACCAAGTTCAAGGTGGTTAATAATTAGCTCAGACGTCATTCACTCAATACATTCATGATCCAAAATGACCGCAGCTGACCTCAGATCTGTTGAACTGGGCTTTTATTTCCTTCACTTCATATGTGTCGACCAATCCTGTTGCTGGAGGCAGAGTTATTTGCAGACAAACTAGACCAGCACATGGACATTTTAAAATCTAAATACACAGACATTCCTGTATAATTAAGGTGTATGACAGCTCCCTCTGCTGGACAACAGTCTCACACCAAACTACATTTTTCGTTTGAACCAACGTAGCTATAGTACATTGATGCGAGACGGGTTGGTGGATTGAACGTGTTGTAGTAGCAGAGAATAGCATGCGGGGCAGTATGTACATTGTTAATTACATGAATAGGCTTGAGTTTAGTAGTAATATGGAGGTTTCATATTTTTACCAAATGGATTATGTGAACATCGCTGAATAACAATGTATTGCAGGAGTTTAGCTTGACATTAACCAAGTTAAAGGACAATTAAATGAACCGCACCAAGCATGTAGTAGTCAATGTGGGATTTTAATATATATATTAAAAAAAAAAACACTTGACAGAAGTTTAATACAATTTTGTAAGGAAAGCAGAGGAAAACATTTTCCCAAATGAATCTTTTAAAAATGTCACCACATTCCGAAAGCAAGTGAAGAGGTTTGTGTAAAAGCAGTCCTCCCTGACCAGCTCTGTCCCTGACTCTAAACCCTGACTCTCAACCCTAACGCTGAACCCTCTGAGGGCAGGAAGACGCGCCTTCAGTGTAAAGGTTCGAACCACAGAGAAGGAAGAAGATGAAGTAGTAGAGAGTAGTGAAGTAGTGAGGTTAGTGACAGACGTGAGGGAAAGGCGTGTGGAAGCACACGGTTACATGTGGGGTCAAGAAGTTCACTCCCACTGGAGGTCATTGATCCATCAGCCTCAGACCGCTGAGTTCAGCAGGTCTTCTGGAGGATGAGGCGCAGATGAACTGAGGAGACGGGACCAGCAGGATGTCAGGATCAGGGCAGGTTCAGCTCAGGTGTGTCTACCCCCGACCAAACAGAATCAGGTGAGGTTCAGCTCAGGTGTGTCTGCCTGGACCAACCAAGGACATTGATTAGGTTCAATATTCAAAAGATGCAACATTATCTAAACCAAAGATAAGTCATTAAGGAGCAGGCAGGCTTTAGGGCGCCTTGCTCAAAGACACTGTATTCTGAGGACTTGAACCCGGCACCCTTGGTTTGAGAGTTGAACCCCCAACCCCATACCTAGTCCAGATATATATGTGATATATATGTCCAGATAATGCAAACTTACGAGGAATCCATGATGGTAGAGTCCTGGTTGTCCTCATGATTTGCCTTCCAGATGTACGGCTTCTCCATCAGTCCTCCAGATTCCTGGTCTGGTTACAAACGTAATTCGTCTCTAATGTAAGGTAACAAACACAGTAGTCGTTTGTCTCTAAGGTAAGGTAACAAACACAGTAGTAGTTTGTCTCTAATGTAAGGTAACAAACACAGTAGATGTTGGGCTCCAATGTAAGGTACACAGTAGTAGTTTGTCTCCAAAGTAAGGTAAGAAACAGAAGTAGTTGAGCTATGGGCTCTAATGGCGCGTAACAAAGTAGCAGCTGTAGTTTGTCTGGTAAACAACCACAGTAGTATGCCGTAACTTGTACTGGACAAACTAATCCTGCATTACAACAAGTCCACTCTGTTTATATTATGCAAACTTACGAGGATCCTAGTTGGTAGAGTGAGGGCATCCTCCAGAGTCTTGGCTCCTCCATCAGCTCTCCTCAGCCAGAGTCCTGGTCTGGAACAAACAGCGCGAGTCTGGCCCCAACGTCTGGTAACAAACATGTAGTTTGTTTTATTTTTAAGCCCTTTATTTCCAGTTTGTTTGGTTAATACAAACTTACATCCTTGTTGGTAGAGTGATGGTCATCCTCCAGATTCACAGCTCCCCTTTCAGCTCGCCTCTGCTCCAGAAACACGTTCTAGTAAGAAAAAACAGCAGTAGTCGGTTAACGCATGTCAAAGTAACAGCTGTATTTTGTCCTTTAAGTCAACCATGTAAGTAAATAAAAACTTATGAGGAATCCTTGTTGGTCGATTCCTAGTCGTCCTCCAGCGTCTCAGCTCCTCCATCAGGTCTCCTCAGGCAGAGTCCTGGTCTGGAACAAACAGCGGAAGTCTTGCTTCAACATGTGGTAAAACAGATGTAGTCATCTGGTATATCTGGTACAAATGCCGGTAGTTTGTGGTAGCATTGTTCTACGAGAAGTAGCAGCGAGTGTGAGAGATTTAAAGTCATGAAATGATCAAAACCAGAGCTAAACTACCGTGGATTTTAGGGTTTCAAATGAGCTTGGTGATGGTTACCCTCTGGTCCGGTGCTGCAGACCCCTGGTCTCCAGCCTCAGTCTCCGGTCCACCCTGGCACCACAAGTCTCCGGTCCACCCTGGCACCACAAGCCTCCGGTCCCCAGCCTCTCCTTTCAGCTAAAGCAGCAGGTTTATATCAGCATTTGCCCAACAATAAACTTCATTGACTCATCCAAAACAGAGTTACACAATTAATTGAACAATTATTTTGTAACTCGTTTTTGGGATGAAGACAGCAGTCCACAAGTTTAAAGAAGTGGTTCAGGCCATGCATTGAAACTGACCTGAGAAGACTCTACTCACACACCAGAGCACTGACCTGTTATGGAGGACTTCTAACAGGAGGTGGAGGTCTGGCTCTGGGTGAGGAGGTGGAGGTCTTGCTCTGGGTGAGGAGGCAGACACCTTGGGACAAACTACACGTTACCTTTTTAACCTTGTACAGTTCTAGAGTATCTTCTACTGTAACATGTGGGAAGGACAACCATTATTTTAGCTTTGATATTATCCAGTTGGTAACTCTGCACCAAAGTCGTTGATTAACGTCATTCCATTGGGTAGGGTTTAACTTCTGTGGCAATTAATGCCACAGATGTTTAGAACCTACAAAAGCTTAAGTAGCAAAGAACAATAAGCAGTATGGATATTAAATCGAATTTACTCAGCCATATTCAGGTGCTGGGTTCCGTTGAAGAAATGTCAAATTGTCTTCCACCTTGAAATGATTTTCAGCCTTCACCGATGTCAAAAATGGGCCCGCAAGTAGAACGCCGTTTTGTACGCAGTGAGAGTCCCGTCACGTCATCGTGGTTAAAAGTAGGTTACGGCGCAACCATTGGAAATTCTCAACATATTTTATGACGTACGTGTCAGTATGTATTTAATATCAAACTTAAAGTTGTTTTAGATAAGGCGCAACAATTCCCAATGGAAACGACTGAAAAATAGACTTGAGGTTATGCAAATACAATCCAGAACGTTCAGCCAGATTCCCTCAGGGGACTTCCCTCAGGGGACTGCCAGATGGTTTCTAATGGTTGTCAAGACTACAACGTTCTATGCTAACCGTCGGGACTAAATTAAGTGGCCGCACTTAAAAACTTCCATGGCGGGAAGCACAAACCGTCCGACAGGAATCCGAACATTCCGGCCGGAACCAACCAAAGAAAAAACAGAACCAGCGCCTCACCTTGAGCTGAACGGAGGAAGATCCTGAAGTCCAGCGATGGTCTTCATTAAAACACAGCCAACAGACTTACCTTGAGGAGATCTGTTTGTTGCTGTTGGTCATTAATACTATTCAGTGTACCTTTACATTACTATGCACCCAGTGTGAACATGTTATATCACTCAAAACCGTTCAAAGAACCAAACTACCATGTACGTCCCACAACAACTTTAAACCTCAAATCCTTGCCCAAGAACAATGGAATCATTCAATACAAAACCGTGTCTACATTTTTCAATTATCTAGATTATTCAGGTTACAAACCATACAGAGCAAATCTAAACGTTTAGCTCAGAGAGCCAACCATAGCCCTGCAACGTCACCTTGACCGCCTCATCACCAACAGCAAATCATGCCAGCCAGCCAACACATGTACAGGTCCAGTGAGCAGTGGGCATCTGAGCGAAAGCACTGCGCATAATAAATCGAAGCTCAATTCCTGAACTATCCAACTATCTTCATGGTTTAAAGATTTACAGACTTCACATGCCATTGTGTTCTAGTCACCTTTGTCTGCTCCCTCGTTACTTATAAAACTCTACATCTCCATCACTAGTGTGTTGCATCCTACTCATGGGGGTGTGGTCTGAGTGAGCAGAGATGCATGCTGGGATACAGTGCTGAAGTCTTCAGTTCTATAGACACGCCCCTCAGGAAAAACCAAGTGTTTGAGAATCTGTCTTGACATCAGCTACATGAGCTGGAATATCCTGCAAGATGGCGCCAGGATTCTCAGAGGAGAAAGGCCAAGAGGAAGATTTGAGGGTTCGTCCTCTCAGCCAGTGGAACGCAACAACGGCCTTCATCAGAGTACCATGGAACACTTTGAAACATTCTCCTCTTTACACCTTGAAGCCCCAGTGAAAGTATCCTTACCAGCTGAAGAGCACAACTTCAGCTCCAAGAGCGCACTAGTTGGGAGTTCCCAGATTGATTCTGATTTAAGGGAACCAATCGTTCAGCTAGTCCTATCTGAAACAAATACAGTTCCGCCTGAGAAGATGTGCAGACGTGAGAGCAAGACAAGATCCACAGGGCTCTTCAATCCAGCCAGGTAGGAAGAGCCGTCCCATTACAGGTCTGAAGGTCATCTTGAATATCCATTGAGCACCCTTTCCAACTTCAGACTCTCCTTGTGGAATGCCTTAAGGTGTCCATCCTCCATTGATCCTCCTGATTGGTGTAGTCCTACTTTGAAGTCACTGATCAGAACACGCCGCTTGCATCCTTTTAAACTTGATTTGGATACTCTCCTTCCTGCCCAGTGTGTTGGATATTACTCCGGAGCGTCGCTCAGGGCTCTTCATGTCTACTGGAGGCCCTTAAAGGGTAATACCGGTGTAAAATGGATTTGGGATATTTTTGTATGATAACGCGTTGAAACGTTCGTTTTGGAGCACAAAAAACGCTTTCTTCAGTTGGCTGATTTCAGCAGATTCTATCAAAACGCTATAAACTTGGAATGAAGGGGACAGTGGTTATGGTAAAAACTAAATCGCCATTTTAAACCACTTAAAAGGCTAGAAGTAGCCCGACACTTGTTTGGTAATATAATAAGGGTCTTAACATATACAATGAGGCATTGAGAAATTTGTAAGTGTACAAATTGTTTATTAAAAAGGACATTTTCACACACACACACACACACACACACACACACACACACACACACACACACGTTGACGCCATTTTGTTTTCAAGACTCGATAAATAGACTGGCGAACACAGGGCTTGCGTGTTGCTGAGATGTCACAATCTCTGCGTTCGTCAATCTACCTATCGAGTCTTAAAAACAAAATGGCGTCGACGGGTGATCTACTGATGGTATGGGCTCTATGCACAACTCCACTACTTCCTGGACTTAGTGCTGCTCCTTTATTTCCTGTCTTAACATTACTGGACAAACTGATTAATCCAGTGTTGTCTGAGTAGTCACAATGGTTCAGACACACCTGGATTAATCAGTTTTATCCAATAATGTAAAGACAGGAAATAAAGGAGGCAGCATTAATTCAGGAAGTTAGTGGAGCTGTGGCAAAGAGCCCATTGTGTGTATAAAATGTCCCTTTTAATAAACAATCCTGTAAACTTACAAAATCCTTCAATGCCTCGCATTGTATATAATAGAAGACCCTTATTTATACTACCAAAGAAAATGTCGGCCACGCTCTAGCCTTCTTAAGTGGTTTAAAATAACGATTTCGTTTTTACCATAACTACTGCCCCCTTCGGTCCAAGTTTATAGGGTTTTTATAGAGTCGGCTAAAAACAGCCAACTGAAGAAAGCATCTATATGCGGTTTTTGTGCTCCAAAATGAGCGTTTCAACTCATCACACAAAAGATATCCCGAATCCATTTTACACCTGGAATTACCCTTTAAGTAAACATCAGGTGTGATTTATTTGACCGTTTCAATATCCAAAGCCAATCACACAGACCTCCGTATGAACATTATCACTGTCAAAGCAAGCCGGACACACACACGCATAGAACCCAGGACATGCACGTAGAACCCCATGCCAGGTGTGAGTGGGAGACACACACCCCCAGGGTAAGGCTCAGAAAAAACCCTAGCGAATGCTCAAGAAATCATCCATCTCACGTCAAACCCAAACACACACCACTGAGCCATAAAAGTCGCCAAAACCCAATCATGCAGGAATAAAAACCTCATGCCAATATAGCGTTCCATCATCCACCCCAGCTCTCCTGCCAGGGCACCCAGAACAGAACAAACCAATGTCTCAGAGACGTTCTAATTATGTACAACATTTATCAGTGGCGTCCACATTTGTTGATGGATTATGCTTGGCGTCTCCAAAATGGTCCCAGCTTTAATTTCAACGTCTCCAAAAGTTCATGTCTTTGTAGTTCAGTGGTTTCCTGATGAGGGGCCTTCACAGATGCAAAACGGTGCAGCTTTGAGGACAGGAAGGAGGTCATCTGTTCAGAAGACCATCCAGTGGAGGGGGGTGGCTCTTGAGGAGCAGGATCCATCTTGGTAAGGCCCCAAATAAGACCTTCTTGGAAATGAAACTGTTCCTGAGGAGTCACGATGCCTGGAGGGGACTGTTGAATGTGTTCCATGGTTCTCTGTGTCAGACTGAAGTTGTATTTTAGTCGTTGAGATGAGGAGCCCCCATCAACTCCCCCTGGTGTTTCCCCATTTTAAAGATTTGTCTAGTCCATGTAACTGACATCACGACGGTTTCTCAAACACTCGCGTTTTCCCCTGAGGGGGTGCTGTCTACCGACCTGTTGTCTTTCAAGACAGCTCCGGTATCCCCAGTATGCACCTCTGCTCACTCAGACCCACACCCTCAATCAGTAAAGCAAACACTCATTTGATGAAGGATGCCAGAGCTTCAGGAGAGTTAACTGGAAAGGTAAGACTGAAGAATATTCAGACCCCAACCCATTTACTTCCAGCTTTACAAACAATAACCTTTGGAGCCATGTAACATTTTAACAAATTCAATAAAAACCAACATAAACCAAAACACTTAAGTAGACCACAAACTATAAACTCTTTACTACTCAGATCAACCTTCAGGCTTAAATGGTTAACTTTCACAGGAAGCCCAAAGCTACATCAATGTGACCCAAGGAGTTAATGAAAAAATTATTCGACTTACAGTTGCAAGTTATCAGTCTTTTCATAGCTTTAAGCTTTGGGATACTCACAGAAAAAACGCCAGTTTTAAAATCATTCCATGCATAGGACCTTTGAAGGAAGGAACAAGGTTTACTCATAGTCCCCAAACCTTTGGCCACTGTCCCACCAAAGTTTTCAAACATTGCTTTTACCATTCTTCCATTTAAATACAGATTAAATTGGCGGGACAAATTACAAAATTCAGGGGCTTTTGGATTACATCCAAAAACTTTTTAAATAATTGATTAAGGACAGATTATTCCAGCTTTTGTATACAAGTTAATATAAAATTTTTTGAACTTGTTCATTTAGTC
>OLKM01000078.1:420962-445962 GCA_900291075.1 Melanogrammus aeglefinus
GACACCAAGTACTGTTTCGGTTCCTCTTAAGGAGCAAACACACCAGATGCAAACCAATTAACAAATTTAAGACAAACCCCCTGGCAGGACGAGCTGCGGGCAGGGGGCTAATTTAGTAAAATCTCAATACAGGTTGGCGCCCTCTGGGTCTCCTTTGGTAAATTGAGAGGCTATTTCATCTGTTATTTGATCTTTAAAATACCTCCCTCATTAAATATGTAAAAAGGGTATGAGTCTGATTTGACTGATTGGATTCATACTTTCAAAAACTTCTTCATTTCATTCACTTACTGTGTGCTTGCGGTGAGGTGTTGTGTGTGTGTGTGTGTGTGTGTGTGTGTGTGTGTGTGTGTGTGTGTGTGTGTGTGTGTGTGTGTCAAACACCATACAGACACATACCAATACACCATATAGACTTACACCATATGTACGCACACACCACAGATACACACAGATAGATTCACACACAATATTGATACACACGACATACAAACCATATGCACACACACACGATAGATACAAACCATACACGCACACACCATATACCCCATATAGACACACCCTAAATACACACCATATAGATACACACCATAAAGATAAACACACAAAATAGACACACAACAAAGATTAAATTAATATCGATAACAACTATATAGATGTTTGTTCTCTTGCCAGAAGGACTATCTAGACTAGGCTACTTATAAATGTTTCTAAATATTTTTATTTAATTTTTTTTGCAAAGATCATATTCGAGGCTAATTATATAGCATCCAAGGCTTTAGCCCCGAATAAATCAGCATAGTGACACCACCGGTGTGAACTGCCCAGTTTTTAGAAGGAGTTAGTTACAAGTCGTTGCGAGGCGAATCTTTGGCCTGAACTGGCCTTAAAGGTGACATATTGTACCAACAGGTGTGAGTGTGATTAGCCGTTACAAGCCGTTTTGCAAATCGGCCTCTTCTGACATCACAAGTGGGCGTGTCCACATGTGATGTCGGCATAATATGTCACTTATAAGTTGATTTGTTTCCTGATGTGTTTTTATACTGTTCTGTATGTTTCTGACCTTGCCCTGAAACACCTGTCCACTGTGGTTTTGAATTAGCTTTCTAAAGAGGAGTGTTGTCATGTCAAAGGGATATACCACTCGAAGATGTATAAAGATAAATAGAGTATGGATGCATCACCAGAATCCAAGGCCTCGATCCAAATCACACCAAAATTTATTTGGATGCAAAAGCTGTATTATGCGAGGAAAAGCAGTGTCAGAAGAAGAGGCATATTTACATGACAACAAAGTATGTTAGTAATCAAACATTGGCATGGACAGTTTCAACAGATATATTACTGTACATATGTCCGGTGCTTTGTGTTTAAAAAAAGGGAGCAGGAAAAAGGGTATTGAGGATCAATGAAGATGTGAATTTAATTTTACATCGAAAGACGATTATGCAAATCATCAGCTAAACTGAGGGCTGTAACCGAAAAAGAAAAAAAAAGAAAAAACAGTTGTCGTTCTTCTACAACTTCTAACCATTGTGTTGTCGAAACACAAAAGCACTCTAGTCACTGAAGGATGGAGTTGTTCGAACACTGGACATGCTTTATTTCAGAACCATTCACAATTTATTTAAACATCTCACATATACAAAATAGGTACAATAAACTTTGTGGTGTTGGCTTTTTTTTCAGGGGGGGGGGGGGAAAGAGAGTTTTTTTGCGCTGAAATGCAGTATGTCAGTATGACCACTGAGTGTGGGACTTGAGAAGAGTAAAAAGCTTGGACAAAAAGAAAACCTTCTACACAAAAAAAATGAGAAAGGAAAGGAAATCAAATGAAACAACGGAGGGGGGGGGAAAAAAAAAACCAGACAAGGCATTAGTTTAAGGGGAACTCCACCTGCTTAAACTGGGGTGTGGCAGGTACCAGGGAGGACTGGCGCGATGCTCCTGGTTGGAAGGTCAATACAAAGTAATACAGATGGGCAGAGTGGTTTGCTGCGTAATAGCACCATAGATCTCATGGACCCCTGCAGTAGAGCACCCTTTGATGAAATGGCGACAGAACTCAAAGTCTCGCAACTTTTCCAACACCTTCTGTTGCAGGAAACCGGGTTTTGTCAATAGTATTTTCTTAATGTACAGGTCGTGAGGTAGTCTAAACCTTTTTTTCATGGAAATTGTGGTTTTAAACCTCCTCCTCTTTGGAAGATATACAAAGACCACAAAGTGATGCATACTTTCAGCGTTTTTATTACACTTCTTTTATTTTTTACAAAACGATGGCATGGTGTCCCACAACAAGGTGTTTTCCTGCGTTCCCATTCGTTGGCTGTATTAATTTGCATTGCACAATCGCTCCATTCAGTCCGTCCGTTCCACTCCGATAGTTGCCCAGCTTAAGCAAGTGGAGGCGCCGAGAGGAATCAGCATTCAGTATAAAAAAAACAACAAAGAAAGAAGGGCAGAGATTTTCTTTTTTTCTTTCTTTCACTCTTTTTTTCTGGGAGGGGGAGGTGTTAATTTAACATGAGTCTATTTATTTGAAACAGACTGGGCCAATGTCCAAGCCAAACTCCTGATCGGCTCCACCAATGTCCAAAGGTGCAATGTCGAGGATGGGCAGACGAGATGGCTTATTTGTTCTGTACTCGATGACTGTCTTGCTCCATTCGCCAGTGTGTGACTGTGAGTGGTGGCGGGGACGAAAAGAGAGAGAGAGAAACAGAACGTCAGAAGAGTGGACAACAGGAGCCGACAGACGACGCACAACAGAACTATCTGAGATAACTCCCATTCTGTAACACAATCCAGCCGCACAAAGATCTATCTCTGAGCGTACCATCACCATAACTAATCAGCGTGAATAGAACCCAACCCAGCTTATAGTAACCTCATCAAGGACAATAAATAACTAAAACAAGAGCCATGCCAGGACTAAACCCTGTGGCCATAGCGGCTGGTTTTTGTAGGGGGCTTAAGGCTCAGGGCGGAGGGTAGGGATCACTCACAGTGCATCCGTCTTCCAGCACGTTGAAGGTGAAGCGGCTGTTGCCCTCGGCGCGGAGCTCCACGTCGTTGGAGCCCTGCAGGAGCACGGCCTTCTTCAGGTTGCCGCTCTCAGCGTCCATGTAGGCCACGCTGTTCTTGCAGTGGTAGGTGACGTTCTGGCTGGCCTGGTTGGACAGCAGGCGCATGAAGGCCAGCTGAGTGGCCATGCTCTGTGGGCTGAGGGTCTCGTCGTTGTAGGTGAACTGGAAGAGGGAGAGAGAGAGGGTGGAGGGGGGTGGGGAGGGAGGAGTTAGTGGACGTATGCTTTGCGGAGTAATTAACATTATTATCATTGTCGTTAGTATTGAACTGCACAGAATCGAGGAGGGTGGGGTGTTAACCACAGGGGGGTCCTCACCTCGGTGCCTCCGTTGATGGTCTCTCCGAACCAGACGTGCTTCTTGGTCTGGGTGCTTCTGAACCAGTTCTTCTGGGCGATGCTGGCGGGGTGGGCGAAGATGCAGGTCTCGCGGGTGGAGAAGTCGCAGAACACCTTGATGGCGTCGTTGGTGCATCCCTGGTTGGGGTCGATCCAGTAGAAGCCTAGCAGAGGGAGAGGGAAGGGAAGGAGCAATTTAGAGGCTTAATCCGACTCTCAATCGCGCCGAAAAGACGGCTGGAGCACTCGATGAGACGGCTGGAGCACTCGATGAGACGCTGGGTCATGTAGCACTAGGATTGCAGCTACTACTTCGATTTTTGACTGTATGCTTGAACTGTCAAGCTGGACCAAAGCAACTGCAGCATTTAAGGTGAATGGGAACAGGGAGCCACTGCTTAAGGTACCAGCTAAGGGCGGCCCGAGCCTGGACTCACCGGTGGTCCATTCGGGATGTCCGAGCTTGATGTCGCGGCAGGTGCGGGCAGGGTTCTTCCTGGAGCCCTCGGGGCTGAGCAGGTTCTCGATCTGGGTGTTCAGGGACTTGATGGTGGCATCCACCTCGTAGTCCTTGGCCCTCAGGGCGGGCTGGTCGGCTCTGTACTCATCGTATCCTCCGGAGACGTCGTATCCGTCGCCGGCGGGGCCAGGGGGTCCGGGAAGACCGGGAGATCCGTTGGGACCCTGCCGTCCACGGACACAAAATGGGTCAGAGAGGGGATCGACACAACGGCCGTCTGATTGGGGTTTTGATCACCCATAAGGAAAGGAGTTAGCTAATGCTAAGGACTAGCATAAACTCATGCATATGAGGTGAGTTTTTTTAAGGTTCTGTTTTTTGAATGAAGGGTCAGGGGCTGGATGGACTCACAGCGGGTCCGTGGTATCCAGCGGGTCCACGGGCACCGGGAGATCCAATGGTTCCATGGCTACCAGATCTACCATCCTTGCCAGGGGGTCCGTGGGGTCCAGCGGGGCCCTGGAAGGAAAGCAGAATAAACCTTTAGGAGGAGGTGCGGAATAAAGCCACTCTGATGACCAGGTGGTTGAGATCCAAGCATGGCATTGTGGGTAATTTAGTTTTTCCACTCACTCTGGGTCCAGAGGGTCCAGCAGGTCCAGCAGAGCCAGCATCACCAGATGAGCCCTGTAGGGAGTGGGAACCGCATCAGAAAACAACTAAATACAAAAAACAACAACAGACAACCCATAGAGGTTACACTGATTATCATAATATTACAAAGACTTTTATAACATTAGTGTTGAATTGTCCTTATAAATTGTAATTATCAGTCTGTTATATTTCAAGCTTTTTGAAAGAGCTTGTGGCCAGATAGGCTGCAATCTCTCCTCTTGCCACTAGGGGGCCAGAGTAATCCCATACCATTTAAATAAAAGCTTGGTCACAATGTGTTTTATCTTTGTCGGGGCATTGTCGTGTTTAAAGTGTGTTGCTGCTGCTGGAGGGGGGTCACTTACGGGGGGGCCGGACGTTCCCTGGAGTCCACCATGTCCACGCAGTCCCTTCATGCCTCTCTCTCCCTTCTCTCCACCAACACCCTTCTCACCACGGGGTCCTGCGGGTCCCTGTAAACACACACAAACACACACAAACACACACACACACACACACACACACACACACACACACACACACACACACACACACACACACAACACACACACACACACACACACACACACACACACACACACACACAGTCAGCGAAAAATAACTTTTATGGTTAAGGGACTCAAAAAGATAAGGAAACAGATTTCTCATCATGGATGAATCGATTCATGGTCACTTTCTCTTTAAAAAGGTACACTCACAGGTGCGCCTCTAGCTCCAGCCATCCCTGAGGGGCCGCTGGGGCCTCCGGGTCCCTAGAGACACAGGACAGAGAGAGAGGAGGGTTAGATCAATATAACAACAGGGACGATATGAAAACTTGCTGCATTGGAAAAACCATGGGGGGCGGGGGGGGGGCGTGGGTGGTGAGTTCAGGTCAGGTGTACTTACAGACTCTCCACGGTTTCCGGCTCTGCCAGCCTGGCCGGTCTGGCCAGAGGGTCCGGGAGCTCCAGCCATGCCCAGGGGTCCGTTGGATCCAGGCTCTCCACGGTCTCCCTGTGAGGGGGGTGATGGGGGGAGGCCGTCAGCCATCAAGAGGATGATCACACGCACTCAGAGGAGTGCGTCTGTGTGTGCGTCTGTGTGTGTGTGTGGTGTGTGTGTGTGTGTGTGTGTGTGTGTGTGTCATCAATGTAGGTAAGTCAGAAAAACCGTTGTCAAGCCTTACCTTGATTCCGGCGATACCGGGGCGGCCAGGAGGTCCATCGTTTCCAGTCATACCCTGTGGATTAGCACCATAGAGTTAGGGTACAGCGGGTACTGTCATGGCGAGAAACCAGACATCTTGGCTAGGGAGCAGAAGTAATTGAGCTAAGCTAGCTCAACTAACACGGATGTACGCGAGTGTGTACGAAGCAGGATCATCTGCTTGTAGAGCCCCGTCTACATTTACGTGAGGAGTTGGCTACTGTCACGCGAGGCAACGAACGCAACGATCCTCACCTCGCGGCCAGCCTCTCCCTGGGGTCCGGTCATACCGGGCATGCCAATGTTTCCAGCGGGTCCACGGGGTCCAGCAGACCCAGCGGGGCCAACTCTACCAGGCTCTCCCTGCGGGGGAGACACACACACAACACACACACCGGGTCAAAGACTGGATCAAGGGGAGAGTTGTGGCGATTCCTATGATAGGTCAACTGTCATAGGAGCCGACACCAGGGCTTGCTAGCATGAGCATTGGACAGGTGTAATGCTAAATCGTGTTCATGTAGTCGCGTTGTACCAAAGCTCCAGCTCCACCGGGGACACCACGGTCTCCCCTGGATCCGGGCATACCAACGAATCCCTGTCCTCCAAGCTGACCAGAGGGTCCTGGGGTTCCGGGGGCACCCTGTACACACACACAGACACACACACACACACACACACACACACACACACACACACACACACACACACACACACACACACACACACACACACACACACACACACACACACACACACACACACACACACACACACACACACACACACACACACACACACACACATCATAGGTCAATGGGAGGAATGAGGGCCCAATAGGCTTACAACAGGCACCTGACCTCATGAAAGACACCATGGAAGAAATTTCTTTTTTTTGTCTCTTGGTAGAAACTTCTTTGCCAAACGAGACGGGACAACTTACAGCGGGACCGGAGTCTCCAGAGGATCCCTTGTCTCCAGCCAGACCAGCGGGGCCAACCATACCCTGCTCACCAGGGGGGCCAGCGGGGCCAGAGTCTCCACGGAGACCGCGGGGGCCGTCCTTACCGGCGGGGCCGGCAGAGCCAGGGGGACCAACGATGCCCTTGGAGAGATGGAAGGAGAGGTTTACGTGAGATGGCCTGCAGGTTCTGAATGAAGTACGATCAGTGCATCGGAAATGGGCGACATGACGGTCAAGCTTGGTGTGTGCGTGTGTGGTTGTGTGTTATAAGGTGTGTGCGTTTGCGTGTGATGCTCACAGAGGGACCGGCAGCGCCAACTCTACCACCAACACCAGGGAAACCAGTCAGACCCTGAAGTCAGAAACACAAGCAAATCAATCAAGACTCAAGAGAGTAGTGGTGCTATTCACTGCTCCACCGAAGACAAATCATTACACAGGTTCATTCAGGGATGTGTGTCACAATTTACAAGCCCTATTACTGGTGTATGGGTGTTGCGTATGTGTGTTGTGTGTGTGTGTTGCGTATGTGTGTTGCGTACGTGTGTTGCATATGTGTGAGTCTCTGTGTAGAGCAGCTTCTGGGATACATTTTTGAAGTAGGATGTTGAAATGCCTATATTTGATCTTAATAATTACAATAACAGTCATAAGGACCAATCTTTTTAGTATGATGCAGGGGTTCTTACACTGGGTCCGTTGTCACCACGACCACCAGGGGGTCCAGCGGGTCCAGCAGCACCCTAGGGGGGAGGGGAAAGAGAGGTCAGGGGTCCCGCCAGTCATCCAAGTCTTCATATATGCCTCTATCAACAGTATCCTCATTATCTCTGTTATCTCTGAAGCCAAAGCCCCTGTGCCCTCATTACCAAACCCTCTTGCACCCCTCAGGGCTCATAAACCTGTTCTGTTTGCCACAAATCCTTGTGCATTATTCACTGTTTTACTGTCAACTTTTATTTCTCTTTCTGAATGACCGTCTATTGTGGATGATCTAGAGCACCTTTATGCTAACCCACCCTTGCCTTTCTTCATCACCTTTCCTTCAACCAGGGTCAACCGTGCGGCGGTCTTTAAGTGTGTGTGTGTGTGTGGGGGGCTGGTACTCACAGAGGGTCCGGACTGTCCAGCGGGTCCAGCAGGGCCAGCGGGTCCGAGGTCTCCCTTGCCTCCAGCGGGTCCACGCTCTCCACGGACTCCTGAGGGCCCACGCTCTCCACGGACTCCTGAGGGCCCATCAGCACCCTGCAGGGCCAGACCAAAGCGGCTGCATCAGTGTGTGTGTGAGGGTCTGTGTGTGTGTGTAGTGTGTGTGTGTGTGTGTGTGTGTGTGTGTGTGTGTGTGAGGGTCTGTGTGTCAGTGTGTGTGTGCATTTTTCAGCCTGCAGACTTACAGGGGGTCCAGCGAATCCAGCGGATCCGGCGGCTCCAACATCTCCACGCTCACCCTGCAGGGAGGAAGAGGAAGGAAGGAAGGGGAAGGGAGGAAGAAGAAGGGAGGAAGGGGAAGGGAGGAAGAGGAGGGGGGAAGAGGAAGGGAGGAAGAGGAAGGGAGGAAGAGGAAGGGAGGAAGAGGAAGGGGATCGGGTCAGGAACAAGGACTGGGTTCGAGCCCGACTTAATCCGGATGCATTATGTCGGCAGCCAAATGTAGAGCATTGACTTCCTTGGTCAGGATTAACATTATAATGTTGATCCTGTAAGTTCAAAATCAAGCAATACCATACCATGATAATAATAATAATGTAATATAATGTAATAATAAAAGGGGGGCGCTTACAGAGGGTCCACGAACTCCTGAGGGGCCGGAAGGTCCGAAGGAACCGCTCTCACCCTGGAGGAGGGAACATCAGAGTTCAGCACACAGCAAGGGAAAGACTGGAAAGATTTAAATTCAAAATAAGTACAAATCTTGTTTTGTTGTTGTTGAGGGCCAATTCAATTCAAAGAGCCCTGGAAACCAAGGCTTTGTCAAACTGGATCCTACTATATTCCTCTATATTCTTCCTATATTTCTTGAATGGCTGGAAAAAAAATAAAATATACTAAATTATTTGTTAGCTGTGTTTGCTGTTAGCCTAGCATTAGCAAACAGTCAGGATAACGTGTTGATGTGCTGTGATTGGCTAGCCAGCAGGTGGCGATGCTGAGGTTCTCCTTTACAGGATAATTAGTTGAACATCTCCTTCAGCTGGGGTTGGAGATCCAAGTTATAACAGGTGCTGACATGCTTTTGATCCCCTAATTGGTGTCATTTTGTTAAGGGACAAGCGAGGTATTGGGATGGTATGAATATATATAGTGTTGAGTGTCAAGGCAAGCCTTCATTTTTGGTTTATTGGAACATTTCAAAGCCACAAAATGGCCTGAAAAGTTTCTGAAAGTCTACATTTTTAGAACATCTCATGACCGACGTGCACGTAGTGTGTTTTCTGTTATTTTTTTGTGGTAATGTGTAAATAAAAACAATATGCTGAACATGTTCAACACAAACCTTGTCTCCGTTAGCACCGTTAGGTCCTGGGGGTCCACCGGGTCCGGGGGCACCCTAAGAACACACCCCATCTTTAATACCAGCGACCTTCTACAATTTGGCATGCTAATCACAAGATGCAATCATATATATATATATATTCTATTTAAGTCTTTTTTTTTTTTTCTTATGTTGCTTTTTATATAGTTTCCTCTTCACATAGTGTATAGATACCGATCGCCATTATCTTTTTTTGTACAGTGTATACATATTGTTTCCACTTCATAAAGTGTCCATATAAAGCGCATGATGTGTTTAACATTGTATTGGCCGGGGATATATTAATAAAGTTGCATACATCAGTGACTACATAAGGTTGCACAAGGGGGATATGTGGAATATAACTTACACGGGATCCGTCTCTGCCAACATTTCCTTCGGGACCTCTGTGGCCAGCCTCTCCCTAGAGGGGGTTCGGAGAGAGGAGACGGGGGAGAGGGAGGGAATCAGGGAGAGAGGAAGAGAGAGAGAAACACTAAATGTCTCGTAGCACAAAACGCTGTTTGCAGCTCGAAGTCTCGTGCGATGCGTGACACTGATGGACTTGTGATCCGGAAGGTGGACGACGGTATCCGAGGGGTGCGTACCTTCTCTCCCTTGCCACCGGGGGTACCGGCACCTCCGCGCTCTCCGGGCATGCCACCGCTTCCCTGGTGTCCAGCGTTACCAACAGCTCCAACGGAGCCAGGCTCTCCCTGCACCTCACTCCGCGCTCTCCGGGCATTGCCACCGCTTCCCTGGTGTCCAGCGTTACCAAACAGCTCCAACGGAGCCCAGGCTCTCCTAGAAACACACACACAACACCACACACACACACACACACACACAACACACACACACACACACACACACACACACACACACACACACACACACACACACACACACACACACACACACACACACACACACACACACACACACACACAGGTTACAGTCCCCTCGTTATCCAAGGGCATGTGTGTTTGCTCATTCATGAATCTCTATCTGCTTTCTTTGTATTTGAGGCAGGGCCAATGTCAGCCGGTAAAAAAAGAAAAACACATTCATGAAATTTAAACTGTTCTTATTTCAAAGTGACATAAATCCGATATCTACAACGTGATATGAGTAATATCTGTAACATCTTCATGCATTCTTATTCTGATCTATCTTCCATCTCGCCTGTACTGCATCCACCAATCCCAGTCCCCCAGGGGTTGCCCCTCACCTTGCCACCATCGGTACCGGGGATACCAGCGGGTCCACGGGTTCCAATGGGTCCCTGAGGTCCAGAAGATCCGGCGACTCCGGGGGTACCGCGCTCTCCCTATTGGCCACAGGCAGATCACATGATGTCAAGTCAACAGACGATTGGTTGTTGATGAAAAATGACGATGGGACAACTATTGAGGGTGAGGGTCGTCCTCGTTGAGCAAGGGGGGGCCTCACCTTAACTCCAGCGGGTCCAGCAAGGCCCTGGTCTCCGGGAACACCCTGTTGGCAAGAGACGAGACAGTGGACGATTAAACCTGGTCCCCTGGTCACGCCACCATACAGGTGTGTGTGTGAGTGTCAGAGAGAGAGAGAGAGAGAGAGAGAGAGAGAGAGAGAGAGAGAGAGAGAGAGAGAGAGAGAGAGAGAGAGAGAGAGAGAGAGAGAGAGAGAGAAGAGAGAGAGAGAGAGAGAGAGAGAGAGAGAGAGAGAGAGAGAGAGAGAGAGAGAGAGAGAGAGAGAGAGAGAGAGAGAGAGAGAGAGAGAGAGAGAGAGAGAGAGAGACTTACTCTATCTCCATGCTTGCCAGCCTCTCCGGCAGGTCCAGCGGTTCCAGGGAGTCCCTGAGGTCATCACACAAATAGCACAATTAAAACTCAAAATCAGCAACAAAAACAAATCATGTTTGCTTACATCCTGAAATGATAAGTAATTACAAATTTTGCAAAACCATATGGAAGGTTTGGTTCAACGCTAGTTTGGCGTCTACAGCGTGTAGTATTTGTAGTGAGTGTACTTTCTTAGTCTTTAAGTAGTGTTTAAGTTCACCTGTGATCTCCCCTAAGCAGCTAGGCTAATGTGTAGCTCACGCAATGCTAGCACTGTGTATCGTATTGAAAAGGCAAAGAAAAAACTGCTAGAAGTGACCGTGCTGCATCTATGCTGCCGTTTCCACGCTGGGCACAACACTATAGGATAGGCAATGTTTGCCGACACTGAAAATGCTAAGATTGCTGAATTGGGGGGGAATACAAACCTGGAAACCAGGAGCTCCAGCGGATCCCTGCTCTCCCTTCTCACCAGGACCTCCCTGCATATGAGAGAGAGAGAGAGAGAGAGAGAGAGAGAGAGAGAGAGAGAGAGAGAGAGAGAGAGAGAGAGAGAGAGAGAGAGAGCGCAATAAATAAATGGTACCATGCACCTGTGGTTCTCTAGTCCACCTGGATGCCTGTGGTTCACATCCGGTTTCGGTTTATGTGCTGTTATGTTCCGTGCGTAGCGGTTGGTGGGAGTACTTACAACAGGTCCAAGGGCACCAGCAGCACCGTTGTTGCCCTCAGGGCCAGGGGCTCCCTAAAAGACAGAGAGAGAGTTAGGGAGAGAGAGAGTTAGAGGAGCAGGCGTCAGGAAGACATGGTGTACCCAGGTCAGTGAACGTGATGCTGCTTGTGATGCTACACGAGTGAACCTGGGGGTTAAAGGGTCACTTACTCTCAGGCCAGAGGGGCCGGCGGGTCCCTTGTCTCCGGGCTTGCCAGCTTCACCCTGAAGGACACAGGGAGCATGGTTAGAGAAATGTATTTTGGAATTATAAATAAAAGAATGGTATCATCAACATCAGCCCTGTCACAGGTCATGCCTACATGACCAGACAGTACTGGGAGACACCCACTACTCTTTTAAAGCCGCGGGTCAAAGTGGAGAGCGGTAGAGTTGACAAATGTCAACTCCTCTTGAAAAACAATAGCACCAATCCTGGACTTCTTTCTCCTACTCACAGAAGGTCCCTTGGGTCCGAGGAAGCCGATGCTACCGGGCTGACCGCGGGGTCCTGTAGGTCCGGGGGGACCAGTGCGGCCATCTTGTCCAGAGGGACCCTGGAGGGGAAAAATAGAAAGTGCCGAACAGGAAGTACCTAGTTACTCATTTATTAATTTTAGTTTCCCCATCTTGTGATGTCCTTTGCATTGATTCGTTGTGTAGAGAAGAGGTTGACTAGAGGTGTAGTTTGTGATAACAGGAGGAGAGAAGGGTCCGTTTATTGATTGTGTCAAGACATGGGAGGTAGGCAACAATACTCACAGATGCTCCCTCTTTGCCTGGGGGTCCAGAGCTTCCAGGGCTACCTGGCAGACCCTGTAGACAGGAAAACATTGATCAGCTGAGTAGGAAATCAATCAACCAATCAACCAATCAATCACTATCAGAATATCTTGCTGCTATGAGCAGGGACGTGGTGCTAAGGTGATCCTATGTCGAGGCCTAGGCCCTAGGATTAATCTCAAACAAGGTGTATGAACGGAGGGATTAAAACCTCAGTCTACGCACATTACATTGTATTCTTGATAATATGTACATACATATCTATATAATTATTGATCTAAGGAACGTACTCTGGCTCCGGTCAGACCGGTCTCTCCAGCGCGGCCAGCATCACCAGGGGCTCCACGTGCTCCACCTGCACCGGTAGCACCACGGGCACCGGGCATGCCCTAGGACACACACACACACAGACACACACATTAAACTTCAAGGTAGGGAAACGTTATGTTTTGTATGGATGTGTGTGTGTGTGTAACAAAAGAGATAAGGGTCACAATATGAGGTGCTGGTGCTGGATCGGTGTCTTGTTGGTGTTGTTGTGGCTAACTTACAATGGGGCCGGATCTTCCCTCGGATCCGGGAATTCCACGGCTGCCACCTGCACCCTAGGGAGTCACACACAGACAGAGAGAGCTTGAGAAAAAAACCCACAATCCTACCCCCTAACACAGAGCTGTGTTTACGTGAGTCGGGTGGGATTCTTTGCGTAACAGCGGGAACTCACTCTGGCTCCGCGGGGTCCTGCGGAGCCGGTGGCTCCGGCCTCACCGCTGGGTCCTCTCTTTCCCTCCTCTCCGTTGGGTCCGGGGACACCCTGGGGTCCGTGGTGACCCTGAGAGAGAGAGAGAGAGAGAGAGAGGGGAGAGAGAAGAGATAGGGTCACAACAGGCTCCTTGTCCACAGTGCTCAGCAGAGTCATCCTCTGTGACCTGCGTGCATTCTGACCATGAGAAAGAGGAAATAAGGATGAAATGACTCGGTGGGGTCATCACTTACAGGCTCTCCCTTAGGGCCAGAGTCTCCCTTGACGCCTGAGGTACCGGGATCACCCTAGAAGAGATAGCGGGGTACAGAGATCACTGACGGGTACAAGTCACATCACCATGAGAATGTTGGATTTGTATTATTTATTGTGTCCTTGTTTCTTTGTTTGCATGTTTCAATTGAGTGTGTGTGTGTGTGTGTGTGTGTGTGTGTGTGTGTGTGTGTGTGTGTGTGTGTGTGTGTGTGTGTGTGTGTGTGTGTGTGTGTGTGTGTGTGTGTGTGTGTGTGTGTGTGCGCGTGCGTGTGCGTCATGTACAGAGGTCAAGACATGTGTTTATGTGAATTGTTTTTTATTCATGTGTTTGTTTGTGTGTTGTGGTTTTTTGCATGGACTCACAGCAAGACCTCTGGCTCCAGCAGCGCCCTGAGGCCCCTGGGGGCCGGGACCACCACGGGCTCCGAGGAAGCCAGGGGCTCCAGAAACACCAGCAGCACCCTGGAGGTCACAGGGGTCAGAGAGAGGTCAGACAGCAGTCAGAGGTCAGCACCAACAGACAACCCGCATTGGATCCACGCATCATTGGACCCACACACCCTAATATCTTGGGGGCGTCTATACTTACGGAAGCTCCCTTGGCTCCGTTCAGGCCGTTGTTACCAGGGTTGCCCTATGGGGAGAGCAAATGAAAACAGAATATATTGTCACCACAAAATATAAACATTTACTGTCCAAAAAAATGGCTTCCAAAGTCACAGGCTTACTCGACAAAGGAAGCAACTAGTTTGAATGATGTAGTACTCACAGGGGGTCCGACGGGTCCACCAGCACCATTGGTACCGGGCTCTCCTCTCGATCCCTGAGGTCCGGAGGGTCCGGATGATCCAGCGGGTCCAACCTCTCCCTGAACGCAGACCGAGGACAGGCCACAGGTTAGCCATCAGAGCCTACCCAATGTGGTGTGTTGGTATATGCTTGGGGCTGAGGTGGACACACTGTGTGATCATCAAATCACTGATCATAGCTTTAGGCTTTGGGGAATAACTTTCAACCTTTACTGAGGTAGTATTTACTTTCATGTGTGTATTGTATGAGGTGCTTTGATACATTGATGTGTTATGCGTGGTACTGCCAATCGTAACACGACAGCACATGTATATCATGTACATGTATATCACAGTGTGTCTATATGTATGCCAGTTCCCCTGGGGATATGATGCAACGGACCCTCCTTCAGATCTATGACTAGTGTTGTCCCAGGAACAGGAAGTGCTGAACAGGAAGAGGCTCGCCACCTACCTTGGGGCCAGGGGAGCCGGGGAAACCAGGAGCACCAGAGGCACCAAGAGGTCCCTGGAGGAGGAGATGGAAGACATGTTTTACAAAACCATACACGCTGACGTCATCACTCTACTGTTAAGGCTCACATGAGGGTCATGGGGTCAGCCTGTGTCTGGCACGGGTAGGTGCCAATATAGGTGGGAGGGGTGAGGATGTGGGGTGAGGGGTGAGGGGTGAGGGGTGAGGGGTGAGGGGTGAGGGGTCAGAGTTCAGGTGTGAGGGTTGAGGATGTGGGGTCAGGGGTGAGAGGTGAAGGGTGAGGGGTCAGAGTTCAGGTGTGAGGGGTAAGGATGTGGGGTCAGGGGTTAGGATTAGGTGAGAGGGGTGAGGAGTAAAGGGTGAGAGGTGGAGGGGTGAAGGAGTGAACGGGTGATGGGACCAGGGCAGCGACTCACAGCGGGACCGGCGGGTCCAACATTGCCGTCAGCACCACGAGCACCAGCGGGTCCAGCAGGTCCAGCGCGGCCTCTCTCTCCAATCGTACCACGAGCTCCCTGCAGGAGGAGGGCACGTAGAAGACCGCTACATTACAACACCATACAAGAACTGGAAATCGTCAAATGTGCAGAAAACTGCAATGCACTGTAGGAAGCGCTTCCATGGAGCACTTACAGCCAGTCCTGGGCTTCCGGAAGATCCATGGGCACCACTCTCTCCCTAGGATAGGAGGAGAGAGAGAACATGTTATGGTATGGCCCCATCCTGGGTTGCAACATGGTGGTACCTTGCACCATGTCATATGGTACATACAAGCGTAAAAGTCATGCATATAGCATGCTTTAAAATCCATAAGACTGTGATGTGTGTGCGTGTGTGGTTGCGTGTGTCTTTCTGTGTAGTTGTGCTTGAGCCTGAGTGCATGTGAGTTTGTACAAGCGTATGGGTTTCCGTGGTCGTATTTTGAGAGGGAACTTCCTTTAAAACAAGCCAAAGATCTTCTGCAATTGACACATTGAGATAGTTGAAGATAGACATCTGCAGTAGGTAGCAAACAATATCAATGATGGCCATGGGCTACCACTGGCCTCATTCTTAAGGATGGCTGTTTGGATGCTGTGTGCTGACAGCAGACCCAAGGCCCAGGAGGTTTTCTACCTGTGTGTCTCGAAACGCACTGGTAGAAAACTGATGTTGAGCGGTTAGGGTTGTGTTGTCACTAAACTCACCTTGATTCCGGATGCACCGGACTCTCCCTTACGGCCATCGATACCAGTGTAACCCTGAAAGAGACAGAAGGGACATTACTGCCATGTTAGACCAGTGTGACCCTGAAACACGCAGAAGGGACATTACTACCATGTTTGAATTTCAAGCAGATTCAGAGTTGTATGCATAAACCAGATGTCTCTGGATGCTTGTGAATGAGTGCCTATTGTCCTTTTTTGTATTATATAATTCTTATATTTCATGCTTCTTCCTTGCCTAGGTCGCTCCTGAAAAGGAGATTGAAATCTCAATTATTCTAATCTGGTAGAATAAAGCCAAAATAAAAAAAAATATTAGAAAGCATCCGGATCTCATGAGTGTTCCTTCAACTCCTTCATTCGGCTGGGAACGCTGCTGTCATGATGGAGGGAAGGTGCTGCCACTATCTCTCTATCCCCTGCCACCAAGGCAGTTGAGGCTTGAGGCAGTCCCAAGACTCAACAACAAGCTATTGCAGGATGAGCCATAGAAGGGCCTCATAATGAGATCATAAGGTATTCCATTTGGTATTCCTAAGCGGGTGTAGGAAACCTAAACAAAGGAGTGGATAGGAGCTGGCAGCAATGGAAGAGCCAAGGCTTTGCAATGGACTTCCGCATTAAGCTTAAACTCTTCTTCCCTTAAAGAGCAAAGCACATGAGAAATCCAGGGGAATTGCTGGAATGATTCTTCGACTTTAAAGGTGTTTTTGGTTTCTAAAAGCAGATTCCGCAATTATGGAATTGTTTTGTTTGAAATGAGCTACTTTGACTTTAAAGTGTAGAATATATGGTGGAAATATATGGAGGTTGTTGCTGGCCCCAAATAAGCATGTTGTCATGCAGAGTGGATTCTACCAATGTAAACACAACTAGCCGTCCCCAGGAAACAGGAAATAGATCCCAGAGTGGATAACCCACGAGGCCTTGCATCTCACTACAAATGTTTGTCTCAGTGCTATTCGTGTTAGCCTCCAGCAGGTGGAGCCCTGCGGTGCAGGTGTGCAGGACTGTATACGCATATTCAGAGGATACGGGTTGAATCCACGCAATGCAAAAGGACGTCAACAACGACGACAAAGACAAACAAACAAACAAACAAACAAATAACAACAACAACAACTACAACAACTCACTCTGTGTCCCTTCATGCCGGGGAGTCCAGGGGTTCCGGGGAATCCACGTGCACCCTGCAGGTGTACACAACAATGCAGATGTTTACAGATGTTCACCAAGATATCCACCATAGAATGACCAGATGTTTGGGGAGGGGGAGTGCTGTGTGTGAATACACTTGGTGTGGCTGCATATGTACAGTGTGCGTTAGAAGTATGGTTGGGGCTAACCCTAAGTGATGGGGTCAAGGATAATTTTAGGGGACATTTGGGGGGTAGGTCCACTCACCTGGGGTCCAGCAGTCCCTCTATCTCCGGGCTTGCCAGGTCTGCCGTTGTTACCCTGCGTACCAACATGGTCAAATATCAACCAGCGGCCTACGTCCTCTTTCATAGATACACACTTTAATGAGGTTGTTTTTGGGATGTAGACCCAGAAATGTCGACCCAGCGTTCACTTACGTCATCTCCAGCTTTGCCAGATGGTCCAGGGGGTCCACGAGAACCAACGGGGCCCTAGAGGGGACACACCCACCACCCGGTTACTTTCAGCTACACGGTACATCTATTAGGAGTTATTGTGGATGTGATGACGATGCTGATGGGGAAGGCGTTAATGGGGGATGTACTTACGGTCTGTCCGGGCTCTCCGGGCTCACCAGGATGTCCGGTGTGTCCCTGGGAGCCCTGAGGTAGGAGACAACACACAAGCAGACGATGAGCGATGATGAGCAAGACAAAAGGGCCTCCGCATGCAGCACTTTTATGGTGCTTTTTTTTGTTTTTTTTACAATTATTTGAATGTGTGTGTGTGTGTGTGTGTGTGTGTGTGTGTGTGTGTGTGTGTGTGTGTGTGTGTGTGTGTGTGTGTGTGTGTGTGTGTGTGTGTGTGTGTGTGTGTGTGTGTGTGTGTGTGTGTGTGTGTGTGTGTGTGTGTGTGTGTGAGTGGGTGGTGAGGGGGTACTTACAGAGGGGCCGGGAGGTCCAGGTTGGCCTCTCACTCCCATCATTCCCTGGAGATAGAGGAAAGAAATCAAAGGTCAAACAATAGCATTATCCAACACCAGTGGCTGTGAATACGATACGCTGCTGAGGACAGAATCCTTTACAACAGAAAGGGTTGTGTGTTTGAAAACCACACTTAAAGGAGTCCAGAAATGTGTGGATGAATTTCTTTGAGGAGGAGTCCATTGACTGGACTGAAAGCTATGGTGAGAATGCATGCCATAAAGTGGAATACATCCCAGAACTCCATGGAAATAATCCATTGATTGGGAATGACAGTGAACACTGTAGCGGAAACCTATTTGACAGGTGTGCCCTGACATGGAAAGGTCTTCAGACTTCGATGGGTTGTCATTAGGTAGTTCTGTGTGGTGATGTGTATGTGTGAATGCATAGTGTTATTGTTGGAGAGTTACCACAAAACTGTGCAGGTGTGTGTGTGTCTCAGAGTTTGTGCATGTGTGTGTGTGCATGTGTGTGTGTGCATGTGTGTGCGTGCGTGCGTGCATGCGTGCGTGTCTGTGTCTGTGTCTGTGTCTGTGTCTGTGTGTGTGTGTGTGTGTGTGTGTGTGTGTGTGTCTGTGTGTGTGTGTTCACCGTGGGGCCGGGACCAGGATCAGTGCCTTTGTTGTGATCGTACTGAGCAGCAAAGTTCTGTTGGAGTGAAAAATAAAAACCAGAATAAGAGACAAAATATAGACCAAAAAATATACATATAAAACAATTCATACAATACAATATACTTATTTTCTAATTCATTGTAGGTGATGTATGGATTGCAAGTTTCAGTTGACCCTAATGTTGATGTGGGCTTTTGGAATGTGACAGCAGGCCTACTCATGATTGAAGTGTTTAAGGCCTTCATTTAGCCACCGTGGGGCCAAGTGGGCCCAGCCCAAGAGGTCAAAGGTTATGCACCCCCGGTTATGCACATCAATGCATTCCAATAGTTTTCCTGGCCCCAATTTATAATTGTCTGTTCCATAGCTATAATTGTGCCAGAATGCTGGTCAGGTGAGTTTAAGGGCTTCATTGTTTATCAAACAGAGATTGAACGGCTAATCACCATCGTCCTGTAGCTTCTATCCAAGGCAGACGATACCTTACGGTTACAATTGGATATACCAGCTGGTTAACCAAACTTACTGAGGGGCCTTCATCAACATTCAGTTCCCCCACCCAGTCACACTTTAAAACCAACATCTACCTTCAGTTCCTCCACCCAGCAGCACTTTAGAACCAACATCCACCTTCAGTTCCCCCACCCAGCAGCACTTTAGAACCAAGTCGACCCCTATAGGATACTTACTCCGCCGAGGCCAGGGGGTCCTGGTGGTCCGGCAGGGCCGGGGTGGCCAGGTCTGCCGTCCCTTCCATCAGGGCCCTGGGGCCCCTGTAGAGAAGGGCCTTGGTTAGTCTCCATTGATTGGTACTGACCCACACACAGCCAGCGCGTCTGCTGGGACGCTGCCAGAGTCCCAGATGGAGCTCGGTTTGGTCTCAACTTGGATAAAAGCTTCATGTCCTTTTACTAAATTGTTTTATTATTGTTCATAAAGTTTAGGAAAGATAAATATGAATTTGGTCTGGATATGTTAGCCAAAGTCAGAAAAAAATCAACAAATGTTTGTATTTCAGGTTATTTTCAGCCGTCGTGCAGCAGAGATTGGTCCATTATTGTGTATATCAAATGTGACATCACGGCGGACGGCTTTAGGCTGTGCGTGATGTAAACAAAGGGGTGTGGCCTATCCAAGTTGAAAGGTCAATCGGCGTCGTCACATATCAACCCGATAAACTCCATGAAAGATTTTATCCAGCAAATATGGCAGTGTCATGCATCTTGTCATAATGAATGAGTTAGATATTGGCTTACCCTTTCACCTCTTGGTCCTTTCGGGCCCTGAAGGAATATAAGTGAAGAATTGATGAGCCAGACATTATTTAAACAGTGAGGCAAGTTCACGTAAAAGAATTAAGGTAGACTTAAACATAACATATCTAAAATCTTAAACCTAGAAAACGCTGGCCTACAATGGCAGGGGGTTGAATACGTGTATGCGGACAAACCTCACTGCACAGCCAAACCACCACTCAGGTGGGAACATATTTCAGTCCACTTCATTGAACCTGGCCTTTGGCTATAGCTGATGCCTACAATGACTGCCCTGAGCTATGCTTCACATTATCACATACACCACACTCAAAGGGCTAAGTGACACATCGAACCAGGGTTTGATTGCTCACTTTGAATCATCCCTGAGTAGAAATAGAAGATAAATAAACAGTGTTATTTATTTCTTTGTGTCATTTAACTGTGCTGACTGTATCATGCACTGTTCAGCATTGCTGTAAATCTATCTCAGTGCACATCAACCCATTAACATGCAGGGGATTTATGATGCTGTACATGTTCATGCAGATGCATAGCCTCATAAAGCTGCTCCCAGATCACTGTGTACACTGTAGACATAATAAGTAATATGATAACTCGGATAATAAACGGGCAGTGTTTAGTACAGAGCTGCAGAGAGGGAAACAACAACTGGATCTGGCATTTGATTCATTCAACAACGACTTTGTATGAATCCAAAAGGGTGAAAAATAGTTATTATAAAATAACCTTTTCACAGCTCCATTGAGACACCAGAAGTGTCACTCATCATATTGTATCAACATGGTGATCTGAGACAACCTCCATGTTGTCATGACATAAAATGACCTTTCGCTTGTCACACTGAGAAAATGTCATGATCTTGACCCCTGCTCATTGATCACTAAATATCAGCGTTAAAGAGAGAGAGCATGGCTTCAAGGGAATGTATTTAAATACGGTAATTAAAAAATAATGATATCCGAGCTGGAGAGTCTATTTGGAGGGACTGTTCTGGGGCCTGCAGGGGACCACGATGGTCCCACCCAGACACAACCCAGAGGGGAACCCATCTGACCTGAGGCCAGCTGAGTGGGGGCCACCCCGGCCGTCGCCTCTCAGCTGCCCTGAGAAAGGGCTCTTTGTGCCAGGCCCCATGGGTACCTCAGCGTGGACGGTTTTAGCTTTCACTGACACTGGCTCTAGACCAATGGGACCCCTTGTACCTATTCATGGGCAGGAAGGAGGAAAGACCCGGAGGTATTTTCTCCGCAATCGGTGAGATTGCTCGAGACGTCCAGACGTCTGGGAGTGCACGGGAGATATTTTTCTACAAGCGGAAAGCTAGCGGAGACTGGAGGTTGCGATCACACAGCGTGTCAAGGTAAAACTATATTTGATCTATGCATAAATGAGTTTTTGTAGAATCATGCAGTTGTACTGACCGAGCCTGGAGCGCAGAGGGAGGACAAGTGGAGCAGGAGGTTGGGGGGGGGGAAGAGGAAATACTGCGTTAGCACATACATCATCTTAACAACAAAAACAACAACGAAAAACAGCATAACCTAGGAAAACAAACAACACATCTCAAGCTAGGAAAAGGGTTCACAGTGTAAGGGTCTTCGTCCATTTGGGCAGAAGCTTGTTTGATTGATCGATCAATAGCAGGTTGTTAACATTGTAGGCTTATCCATCATTTGAAATGGACATTGACAGGATGTAATCCTTGTACGTCACTAGGGGGGTAAGTAGGTAAACTGAGGTAAACAGGGAAGGTTGAAGGCTGATGGTTCTACTAGTCTATATCTATGACATATAAAGGTATCGTAAAAGGCAGAACTAGTGTGTCAAGGAGATGGACGGGTGTTATCCAAGGCCTCTACCTTGACGCCTTATCATCATGAAGACCGTTAAAAGAATAGGGCCTAACTGTTTGACAGGTTGTATTTTTAAAGCCAATTATTCTTCTGGGCTTGTTAGCTATCATTTGTACAAACTCAATCCTTGGTCTATGATTTATAGTATATTAAAGGTTTACATTTCTTTTAATGTATTTTCAATATTATTTATGTTTTAACCGAATCCTTGGCCATGCACCAATTCCACATATGTTATTTTAAAGACTCACATTCTACCAGATGAAAAAAAGGTGCATCTAGGTTAACACAGGTATTCATGCCCCTGGGATACATAATAAAACGAAACAAACTACTATAGTTTGCTGTACTGTAATGGTGAGGACTGGATTCATTGCCGTTTTTAAATAGATTCGCGACTTGACTTAATTGACTACGTTCAAATGTTTGATATAAGTCCAAATCATGAATCGGTTGAAAGTTGGAGGGTTTACCTAAGTTGACTTTAGGATGGAAAGCTTCAAATAACTTACAATAATGAAGGCCATATAGCACAGTTTGGACAGTTTGCACATTGTTATTGTTGGCTAAGAGCATCAACCATCATGGAGTATCCAGAAATGAAATTCGGTCAGTTCCGGATGGCTGGCTGAGCAGGACAAATATTTAATGCCAATTACGCACCACAAGGGGGCGCACCTGAGGCTTCAAACTGTTGCGCCATGAGAATCTTACTTCTTGACAACTTTGTAACTACAATAAACGTTTTTTTTTTTAAATGAGCCTAAATCTACTCTAATCTTGAATCCTTGTTGTTAATTAGAATTTATGAATCAGATGACTTTAACACCGGCAATTAAATAGACAATTCAAAATGTAAGACTATATTCAATGTTATTTAAATAAACAAATTACTTTTTAAATGTTACAGAAAATATGCCTTGCCTATATTGCTGTATATAAGTTATCTGTTCGGATGGGGTCATTTTAAATTAGGCCAAAGAAAGGGTCCCAATATCGGCCACTAGAGGGAGACAGAGGTAGTGGCTCAATGAATGCCTCATTCCCTGGCCACCGTGATGGAACAATTTGTACAACGCCCCAAACTTTTCATCCTACTTTTAAACATAAAAAGCCATTATAAGTATACAATGGCATGAAAATTAGCAACCAGCACCTATCAATAGATACTAAACCAGGTTGTTCAAAGTAACTTTCAACTTTTTTTTCATCTTTCTGATATTAATCAATTTGGACTTATTGTATCCTTGGAAAACGGATAATCCTCCGAATTGGGCTCTTTCCGTTATTCGGTGAGGCTTCGAACGGTCCTGAGCTTGAAGTACGCTTCCAAACAAAAGCCAAACGCAAAACGCTGCAGTGAGATCCTCAAAAAAAACGGGACCAGGAAAATATCCATCACATGAAAAAGCAGACATTGAAACTTACTTTGACATGTTGCTAGGTATGAGGTTACTGCAAGCAGCAACAGAATCCGGGTATCCACAAAGCTGAGCATGTCTAAAATGACATGCAGACTCCTTGTGCTGCTTTGCCCCTGTTTTTAAACCACCCTTCACAAAGGCATACAGTTTATGGCGACCAGAGTAACTCCAAACTGAGCAGAAACCTGCTGCCGTGATGCTAGAATAATAATGTTGTACCAGCCCTATTTATATGGCAGGAGGTTCCCTCGTCTGCGTGTCAAAAGTCAGCCCCCTGGCCAATAGGAGGCGAGCAACTCCATCTAACTCTCCCATCCCTCGCCCAGCCAATAGTCGATCCTGTGGTCCTCCTCCGTCTCCCAGCCCTCGCTCCACCAGAAACCTTTTGGCCGAGCTGAAGTTGGAGATGATGACGAGTACAACGGTTTAATTAGATCCATTCTTTTTGAGGACGTGGACAGCGTCGAGGTTTAAAAAGAAGATGAAGGCCTTAGCTTTGCCCTCAGACCGAAGCCGAGCTGCATCGGTACAGTTTCGTAGCGAGGCGCGCTGCTCGGGTCTGTGCGTAAAGACGCAGTCTATATCGGAGCCTTCGGGCAGCGAGCTATCCCAGAGTCTAGTTGATTTTAACGGATGATTTAATTCTAACATTAGGTGACTGGATATTGCGCTGACTTTTTGTTGTATTATTGGGAAAGTTTGCATGAGTTTTTTTTTTTTTTTTTTTAATGTTGGGTAACTTTCCACGCAGGGGATTTTAGAAAGTTCCGAAGGACATTTGCAGAATTCACCAGCCTTCTGTCAATTCTGATGATTTCAACTGCGTGATGATTCATCTTCAGGCCAGCAAATAGAACGAATAAAGCTACCCCTCAGATCATCATGCCATGTATGTCAAAGCATTTATTCGTCTGTATCCACATTGCAACTAGTATTGAAAGCACAAGCTACACCACATAGTTCTTTGGACAGACTATAGACAGGTGTGAGGGAAAGCACTTATTTCAACAACCACCACCAGTTGGAGCACACTCCTAGCCTCCCCCTCCCCTCTCTAATGCTCTTGCTTTCTCTCTCTGGCTCTCTCGTTCACTCTCTCCGCTTCTAACCTGGCCACATGACCAGACATGATACTGCCTGCTCCTCAAGGCTATGCTCAGTAGGGGCCCTTAGACCCAGATCTCAACTCACACCCGTGCACCCTCCAGCATGTTCACAGCAAGCCTAGGAGCCTACTGACACGACTCAGGCTCAGCCATGGACCACTCGGAATAGTTTAATAAGGTCAATGATCATATGCACTTATGTTGAATGCAGATGTAGTGGACCTCGCTCTCCTTACGTTTGGACTTTCAGTAGGTCAGTGGGCTTTGAGGAGCTGGTCAACAGAGATGGCCTCCCTCATTGAATGCTGCAGATAATGATTGTGGACTTATTTAACTCAGTTTGAGTCAGCAACTGAGTGTCACCTTCTGCATCCCTCATATGCCCCCCAAACGTTGTGACCTATTGTGCCCTCGCCCCTCCCCCCCAACACACACACACTACCTACAAATGATGGCCCTCATTTTGTTCTACTTTTCCATTCATCAGCGCCAGTCAGACTTCCATTCTATTCTGTTCTATTCAACATTTGGAAAGATGCTATTGTA
>OLKM01000078.1:450962-455318 GCA_900291075.1 Melanogrammus aeglefinus
TCTGTCTCCGCACCCCCCCCCCCCCTCTCTCTCTTTCTCACTCTCTCTCTCAAACTCTTTCTTTCTCTGTCTCTGTTTCTCTCCCTCACTCTTCCCCCCCGCTCTCATCTCACTCTCTGTCTTACACTTTCAGCCTCCCTCTCTCTCTCTCACACTCTCTTTCTCGCTCTGGATTGTAGGGAGCAATTTTAACACAGCCATATATCATTACACATCTGGGAAAAACACTCTGCACAACCCAAACCCAGAAACTAAGATGGTTTAAAGCGCTCCATCTTTCCTTCCTCAATGCTAATACGCCAGCCGGAATAGAACGGTACACCCACCAATATCTTTAACAACAACAGCATGTTTTTAAAGGGACTTCTTAAGCAGTTCATTAAGAAACCAAATTGCCTCAATTTAGGGTCCCATGGTGTGAGGGAAATACCTGCTGGGGGGGAATCAGAGTGACTAAAATCAGTTTTCTTTCCACTGTAGTAGCCATAAACTGGCGTCCATGTTCCACCTTATCTACAGGCAAGACACAAGTAAGAGTTGTCAAAATAGACTTTTATTAACGCGACACCGTTCAACTGTTTAAATCCCCTCCCCCTGTGACCCCCTTTTTCATAAACTCCTCCCACTTCCCAATTCAGTTATTTTTCCCTGGCATTTCTCCTTTAAAATGTGCAATGGATGTTCCCTGGATCAGTTTCCAAGCTCCTCTCTCTCTTTCTCTCCTTCCTCTCTCCATCCTTCCCTCTCACTCTCTCTCTCTCACCCTTTTCCATTCACCTTATGGAAAACCCTGTGACCGCTGTAGGCTCGATATCCATTCCCTGACCTAGTAGTGGACCTAGCATTTCAGTTACAACACTACCTTAACAATTGTGTGTGTGTGTGTCTGTCTGTCTGTCTGTCTGTCTGTCTGTCTGTCTGTCTGTCTGTCTGTCTGTCTGTCTGTCTGTCTGTCTGTCTGTCTGTCTGTCTGTCACACACACACACACACAACACACACACACACACACACACAACACACTGTCTGTCATCACAGACACACACACACACACACACACACACACACACACACACACACACACACACACACACACACACACACACACACACACACACACACATACACACACACACACCAGAAAAAATGTGTGTGTGTGATCTTTGTTTCATGTGAAAGAATGTACTAAATGAACTAAATGTGAATATGTCTTCATATTAAGTTCAAATAAGTTCCTTGACATCCTAAAATCTTAAAAGGTTCCTTAGTAGGTTTTTTGTTTGGGTGATCCCTGATTCTGGCTTCGCCTGCTTTACGGCAGACAAGGAATGGACAAACCGACAAGTTAAAACAGAGAGGGTTTGGCTGGCCCCCTCCCCTCTCTGCCTCCTGAGCGCTTTAGCAGACGGCGAGGAGTGTCGTGATTTCCACAAGAGCCTGGCTGGAGGGAAAACAGAGCAGAGTTAAGGCTTGGTTTACTCAAGATGAAATGTGACCAGAGTTTCCTCCTACTTTCCAAGCCATGCACGTAAGGGTTGAGCCTACTATTGCTCCAAGCTATGGAGGTTGAGAGAGTTCTGTCCGAGTTGGATTTGTATCTGCGTATTCTCCACACATCTAAAGACATCAGACACAGATATAAGTAATAATAGTGGCAACGCTATCACTATTTTTTGTCTAAAAACCTTCCACAAAGCACTGCCTCACAGACAGCTCCGGGGGGCTTATGGGTCAAATTAAGCAGCTGATTGGAGCAGAGTGGCCCCCTGCCTGACTGGGTTGAAACAGGCTTTGAACTGGTGGCTTTTAACTGTCCGCCACCTGCTACCCATCAAACCTCCACCTGCCACGTAAAAACCCTCGCTGGCTGGCTTTTCACACTTCCGAGCCTGTGGTCAAACAGCCTCAGTTGCCCGAGGACAGAGTGAGGTCCTGCCCCAGCTCCGGCCCTCCTGGGCCGACTTTAACGTTTGTTTTTCAACCGGTGCGCTGTGGCTGTGATTGCACAGGGTTTAGTCTCCTGAGGGACGTAGAGTAGCCTCAGAGTGCAGTGAGCAATTTTTCGAATCTAATCTGGCTCAAAGGTTAAGGTATTCATCCGACATCCCTTCAGGGAATTCACTGCTATTTGGATTGTGTGAATTTTAAAAAAAGTTAGTTAGTTTGACTTCAAATTGCTTCATATTTCTGACCTCACTCAGGTGGATGACTACTGCGATACTATCCCACATGTTGACCACATCTGACCAATCCAATCAAACACGAGGCACTGAGCCCTTTTAGATCAAGCGTCCAGAGCTGCTTGTCGCTGTTCTCTCAGTTGTCTGCAAGTCTATACGCTTTTAATTGATGGCTGGATGTCCCAGCGATACGCAGACAGGTCCAATGTGTGTGTGTGTGTGTGTGTGTGTGTGTGTGTGGTGTGTTGTGTGTGTGTGTGTGTGGTGTAATGTGTGTGTGGTGTGTGTGGTGTGTGTGTGTGTGTGTGTGTGTGTGTGTGTGTGTGTGTGTGTGTGTGTGTGTGTGCATATCTAAATGTCTACAAGCCTTCTATGAATCTTGCCAGCTTTAACATCTTTCCTTAGATCCACATTTTCTCCTGAGAGAGGTGAGAGGACACAATAATGCTTTCTAAACCTTGTGTTTTCTTCAGTGTGGAGGTTATCGTCTGCCTGCCTAGCAGCAGTTTTACCACCAGGCTAACCGACGAGAGTGTCATTGTTTCCATTCCAGCTCCAGGGAGGAGGTCCTCAACAGCACAGAGCTCAAAACTGTGCTTCAGAGGTTCTCCTACGAAGACTGAATTATCATTTTATGTATTGTTCGTAAAAATGTAATGCTTTAAAGTTTTGAACTTTAGGCACTTTTGTTTCAAACCAGTGTTTGATGGCCTAACATTAATGCACTTATTTACGGTGACAATTATTATTATGAGTATAGAGTAAGCATTGAGTAAACACAATTTCATTCCTCTTCGGGCTTCCTATGAAAAATGTAACAAATCTGACAATAACTGTACACTGCTCGATGGAGCTCAGGCTCCACATCATCAGTTCACCTCCTACTCCTCTCTTTTTCTTTCTTTAACGCGCTCTTTTTTTTTTTCTTTTCCTTCTTTAATGTCTCTCTCTCTGATCCTCCCTGCCTTCCTGTCTCTCTCTCTCTCTCTCTCTCTCTCCCTGCCTGTAGTTAGGCTAATCTGGATGCGTGGCTCAGGACCACAGCCCAAATGCTAGGGTTAACAGTCCAGAGAAAACAATATGAAGAGCCAACCATAAGACAAAGAAGAATCCGGAGACTCCAGAAAAAGGGTTTCACCTACTGTGAGATTTCACACACAACAAAGAAGAATCCGGAGACTCCAGAAAAAGGGTTTCACCTACTGTGAGATTTCACACACAACATTTTGAACCAGTTTCAAATGCTCTATTTGAAACGGGAAAACCGTGTTACATTGTAAGAATATTCAACAGCTAATTTGTATACTTGATCAGCTAAACCAAATGCTGATGGTCACATCAAATTGACCAAACAAGCCAACTCACGAAAGAAAATACAGAATTCCCCCCGATAAAATTACAAGGTTAAAATAAAGGTAAGGATTCAAAGAGATCCTCAAAATGTAAATGTTGTTATAGTGTTATTCAAGGGTTTAATTTGGATGAATCTGCCATCATTGGATAAGTAAATAGGAAGGCCTAAATTAAGAAATCAGGAGTTCCCGCTGGGGAGAATAAGGTAGTTTGCTCAAAAGTTTGAAGTTGACCAAGGAGGATGTTTAGGCAACCTACTTGGTCCACTTGTGGTTAGCAAAAGGCTACACCTTGAGTGTTGATACAATTGTAAATGCACAAATATGTATCTTTATAATTAATATTTGCTTAAACTGTAGTCCAATACATTTTTTTATTGAATTGTTATTTTAAATAATGATAAACTTGGCTGATGTTAGTGGTGCTAGACTTTTAGAAACAGTGGAAACAGTCAAGGACTTCTCCTTATTTCTATTTTCAAGTGTGTAATCAGCTTTGCTAATAGCTCCATCCCAGCAAGGCTTGACAGACTTCAGCTCCCTGTTTGAGACACTTTATGTTTCCTGTCTCAGCCTCAGTGTCCCAGGTACTACAGGGGAACATTTTAATACACTAATTATGGATACATACATACCCTGACCTGTGAGAAAACAATACTTAATTTACAATGGATGGTAGCACCCCAAAAAAGAGTCAGACTGGAGTCCAACACTCGTCACATTAACAAGGTTTTCCCTAGCATGAACATGGTTTCGGGTAGACATGTGTGTATGTTATTAGCAGGCTGTGAGGGCATGTGGTCATGGTTGGTCAGGAGGTCACCAT
>OLKM01000078.1:455343-512741 GCA_900291075.1 Melanogrammus aeglefinus
AACCCCCCAGGGCCCCCCCCCCCCCCCCCCCCCCCCCCTGGCTGAGGACGGACACCCCCTGTAGATGGCCAGGAAACCCTGAAGGTCATCGACCTCCACCCCCAGCCCCTCTGGGACCGCTCACTGCTGTACTTCATAGTTGTTGTACTGGAAGAATGCGTAATATGTACAAGCTCTGTTGAGGAATATTTTGAGGATTTGCAAATATATTTAATCAATTTACATGTGTGTGTGTTTGTGTTTTTTTGGCGAGCGCACGAGAGAGAGCGACAGTGAGGGACTATGTGTTTACGTATGGCTCTGTACATGTGACTGCATTAGTGTGCATGCATCCCCCCCCATTGCTGGTAAAATAGACGCGAGCCCACAGATGGAAGATATTACGTCCTTTCAGAGCCATGTGGTGGGCACATGAGCCTTAAAGTCACAGGCACCCCCTTTCCCCACTCCAGATACACTAGTAAAGCCTCCGTCACCATCGTAGCACCCCCATCGACGGACGTGTTTGGACTAGTCCACTGACATCATCACCTGCGGCCCTCCTGTTGTGTTTTCAGGATCAGGCTTCAGATCAAGCAGATATTAGTAGTTTGCTTTTCAATTGACAGGTGATGGATAATATCATACTGCCACTACATTCGGTTGATAGAAGTACCCAAAACACACCTCAACCATGGGGAACTTTACAGACTTTCTTGAGCATAATAGAATCTCTCTCTTGACACAGGAAATATTAAGTGACATCACAAATGGAATAAATCCAGCCCAATTCGATGTTAGGGGTTTGGGGGGCACGGAGTGTGGGACGGGAGGGCTTGAGGGCGTTCCTCAGTTTAATAGGGAATAACCTCGCCAGCCTTACCTTGTTACTAATGTTTAATAAACGGCTGGCCGTTTATTAAACATCTGATTACAGATTAAATATCATTCACCACTCCATATTTCTATTTAAATATTTCTGCACTGTTTTACTCTTTTATGTATTTTTTATACTAAGGTCAGGGGTCCGCATTTTGTGGAAGTGCTCTTGTCCTACTTTGGGAGGTGGTGTGTGCGTGTGCGCGGGTACGCCTGTGTGTGCGTGAGTGTGTTTCAACCTAACCTCTGGTTTCTTTCGGAGGTTTGGCTGATGACGCCTGAAATTCCGTTTGAGAATTGCAGACAGCTTTTTTTTTTCCCTCCTTCGAACTCGTTTCCTTTGTCTAGTCCCTCCCCGTTCTGTCTTTCACTCGATATGTTTCTTTTCATCCACAGGCTTGTTCCCCCTGCTCTCTTTTCTCTACCTCGCTCGCTCCTTCCAGAGGGCTGGATGGAAAATCACCGTCATTGTAAATGTGAGCTGCAGGCCTGACTCCTCTCGGACCCGTCCACCCTCCAGCACGCGCTTCAGACAACCTACAAAGACGACTACTTTACCAAGACGCTTCTTTTTGTTTCCAAGACTGTTTTCCATGTCTTTATAAAGACCTTTATTGAGAAAAAAACATCCTTTGTTTGGTTCTTCACTACAATTTGGTTATTGAGGATTCATGGTTACCATAGTTATTGTTTCCAATGCACATACACACACACACGCACACACACACACACACACACGCACACACACACGCATACACACACACACACACACACACACACACACACACACACACACACACACACACACACACACACACACACACACACACACACACACACACACACACACACACACACACACACACACACACACACACACACATTCAGGCAGGCAGAAACACAGACACACACACGTGAACTGTTTCTCTCAACCTCGCAATGTTTTGTATATAAAAGCAGGATCATCAATCACAGACTGGAAACGCAACGATACGTTCAAGAAGCAGTGCAGAGGGACGAAGATCAGGAAGCAGTTAGAGAAAGAAAATCCAGATGGAGAGGCATATACATATCCAGAGTGAGGAAAAGAAAGGTTGAGAGAGAGAGAGAGAGAGAGAGAGAGAGAGAGAGAGAGAGAGAGAGAGAGAGAGAGAGAGAGAGAGAGAGAGAGAGAGAGAGACAGAGACAGGAGACAGAGACAGAGACAGGACAGAGACAGAGACAGGGAGACAGAGAGGGCCAGAAAAAGAAGGGAGAGAGCATTAAGGGTAGAGGGAGAAAGGAAGGGGAGACAAAAAGAGGCCGAGGGAGAAAGGAGAAAGGAGAGGAGAGAGAAAGGAGAAAGGAGAGGAGAGAGGGTGGGAGAGAGAGGGCGGGAGGGAGAGAGGAGGGGATAAAGGGAGAGGGAGGGGATAAAGAGAGAGGGAGGGAGAGAGAGAGAAACGGGGGAGACTGAAGGTGGTGGAGTTAGGGTAGATAGGACGGCCCATGACATAGCTGAAGCATGAGTGCATGCCTGCTGGCTGGCGATCGCTCTCTGCTCCGCATCTGGTTAGAATCCATCTGCCCGGCCTCTCCTACACTGGCCTCTTACTTCCACGGTTCTCCCCTTGTTCTGTCCCAAGACCTAACTTCCCATAGCTACCCTTCTCCAAAAGTACCTCACCTTTACACATTTCTAGACACCCCCCCCCCCCCCGCCCCCCGACATTTTCTTCTCCTGACTGATATTGTAGTTGAAGAGAGGGAGAGAGAGAGAGAAAGAGAGAGGGGGGGGGAGAGAGAGAGAGAGAGACAGAGAGAGAGAGAGAGAGAGACAGAGAATGTGTGAGAGAGAGACAGAGAGAGAGAAATAGAGAGAGAGAGAGAGAACAGAGAGAGAGAGAGAGAGAGAGAGAGAGAGAGAGAGAGAGAGAGAGAGAGAGAGAGAGAGAGAGAGAGAGAGAGAGAGAGAGAGAGAGAGAGAGAGAGAGAGAGAAGAGAGAGAGAGAGAGAGAGAGAGAGAGAGAGAGAGAGAGAGAGAGAGAGAGAGAGAGAGAGAGAGAGAGAGAGAGAGAGAGAGAGAGAGAGAGAGAGAGAGAGAGAGAGAGAGAGAGAGAGGGTGAGTCCTTGATCAAAACCTGAATAACCGACGTTAAAAAGTTGTTGAATCTAATGGAATGAGAGACAGAACTACGGCAGCAGGACCGGGATATTTTCCACTGTGTTTGTTGGTTTGTAGATCACTGTATCTGGTTTTTATCTCAACCTTAACCCAAGCTCTCCTTTTTAAACTCAGCTCTAGCAATCCCTGCAAGAGTCGTTTGAGTCCCTCCTCAGGTTTCTGTCCTGCTGCTCAGGGGCTGTTTGGGAGTCTCCGGCTGTCTGTGGAAGACCTTCGGTACTATCGGGCGTCTGTTAAACTATTGAATCATTCCTCTAACGTGGCTCTGCAGCGCTTATTACAGAGACTGTTACTTGAATGAATCATCTCCATATAGAGTTTGAATCATTTGTCAACTCATCCTCTATATGTCTCTTCTCTTGTAGTTCTATACGTGACACAATCACAGCTCATTCATATCCAAAGGGTCTTACTCTAAAAGACACTGGAAGCTCCCAGTCATTCTATTGTTAACATGGGACAGGGGGATAGGTACGGGCTTGCCTTCTCTCTCTCTCTCTCTCTCTCTCTCTCTCTCTCTCTCTCTCTCTCTCTCTCTCTCTCTCTCTCTCTCTCTCTCTCCTCGCTCTCTCTCTCTCTCTCTCTCTCTCTCTTTCTCCTCTCTCTCTCTCTCTGTCTCTCTCCTGCTCATTCTTCTCACTACTCTCTCTACGCTCTGCCTTCTCTCTTCTCTCTCGCTCTCTCTCTCTCTCTCTCTCTCTCTCTCTCTCTCTCTCTCTCTCTCTCTCTCTCTCTCTCTCTCTCTCTCTCTCTCTCTCTCTCTCTCTCTCTCTCTCTCTCTCTCTCTCTCTCTCTCTCTCTCTCTCTCTCTCTCTCTCTCTCTCTCTCTCTCTCTCTCTCTCTCTCTCTCTCTCTCTCTCTCTCTCTCTCTCTCTCTCTCTCTCTCTCGCCCTCCCTCAGTTTCCAACCACCTTTCACACGCACGCACTCAGGCATGAACGCACACACACACAAACACACAGACACACACACAACACACACACACACACACACACACACACACACACACAGACACACACACACACACACACACACACACACACACACACACACACACACACACACACACACACACACACACACACACACACACCACACGCACACTTTGTCTTCAGGGTGTGTCCGCACGCTTCCACATTTTGGCCCAAATTTGTTTTGTCGACCAGATGATCGCGTCCAGCCAGTCACAATGCAGGGGGGTCGTGGCTTCCTCGAAAAAAAGAGAAGAAAATCCTCCCCCTTCCATGACGGCCCCGCCCCCTTTGTGGCTTACATTTCCCTCCTCTCCTCACTGATCTCCAAAACCTCCTACAAGAAGAGAAGAGTGTTCCACGTGTCCGGAGGTGGATACTGCTGTGGAAGGAGGAGAAGGAGGAGGAGGAGAAAGAAGAAGAGGAGGAGCGACATTCTGTTTGTCTGTTTGGAGAGACCATATGCTTTTCTAACGTGTGCAATAGGAACAGGTATCCCAGCTACCTGCTGGCTCTGCGTCGGGGTGTCCTGTCGGGTCTGCTCTCAACGGTGACCTGGGGAATCCTTAAGACGAGGTCTGATGAGATAAGAGGCACTTTATCAAACTGATAAAGCAGCAGAACCACAGAGAAGACTGAGAGGCAGCTCCCACTAAAAACAACACATGGGTCAAAGTAGCAAGGTCCAAGATTGGACAGAAAACAACCTGTTGGAGTATGAGTTGGACTGTAACTACTTGAAAAATTCACGAGTTTACTCAACGGACGCACACACGCACGCACGCACGCACGCACGCACGCACGCACGCACGCACGCACGCACACACGCACGCACACACACACACACACACACTTTCTATAAGTGTCTTAGTACTGCAATACTGCGGGTGTGGAGATCCCTAGCATGTAGCATATGAAGGGCCCCTCCCTTCATAATCATGTAAGTGCATGTGTAATTGCTAGAGCCCATGCTGGGGATCTCTGATCGGAAGGAGCAGAATTGTCAGGTGTGTGAATGACTGATATTATATTACTGTCGTCTGCGGGGGGGGTGAATCAACAGTCATCCCAACCAGTGATCATCCTGGGGGGAGTGTCCTGTCGCTTTAAGACCAGGTGATGCGTCTTCGTTACCGGCAGAACCAGAAGCTGGCGCTCTGCAGGCCCATAGAGCAGATATGTTCTGCTTGGTGCTGCACCTACTTTACTTTCGATTCCTCTCGGTAAAAGCCCCTTCACACCTAAAGCCTCAGAGCTCCCACAATCTCAAACCCTCGATACCCCTTGATTTTTTCTAGTCTATATTCAACTTACAATACAGCATTCCACATTACGATAAATAAATATATGTCCTCTTTTTTTTCCATGCTCGCAATCTTACTGTTGTCTCTAACTGAACTAAATCAAGTGCCTTTCCAACCATCAAAAGTATACTTCACATTTTGAAGATTAAACTGGGTCCACAGAACAGAACGGCACTTTTGAATGACACCCTTGGTATGTAATCCTGTGTTGCTGCGAGCTCTTCACAGGTGCCCAGTTTCCCAGACCTTCATATATGAACCATCTTGGCCTACCGTCCCCCCGCTGTCTCTCCATGACGGGGTCCACTGGAGAGAGGGGAGGAGAGATAGCGGCGGGACTCTCTGGCCTGCCAGTGGTCTGGTCGGGAGTCCCAGGCCAGGTGGGGGGGGGGGGGGGGGGGGTGGTGTGGGGGATGTGTGCTGGGACTTGCTCTCCACCACGTGAAATGCGACCCCTCCTCTCCCCCAGGGCTTCAACTAAACTAAATAAAGTGCTGCTCTGCCTTCTACACCAGGTTAACGTTTGTCTCTTTGTCTCTACTACTACTATACTACAACTACTACTTCTACTACCAATGATATTACTAACAGTGATCCTAATAATGCTCACGATACCAGGCATCGACTTAGCAGACGCCTTTGTCTAAAGCAGACATGCAGTTTGTTTGTGTATCTCATTAAAGAGCAGGTATATTTGGGCCATCTTGCTCAAGGAAGCATATGCCAGGTAGTCTGCAGACTTTGGGGTTTTATTGATCACATGATTATTGTGATACTCTATATAGCGATGAGGAAATCATCTTTCCGGTGTTCTTGCATCCAAACACTCAATGACTCTGGCCTTCAACCCCGGGTGTAGTAAAAGGAAAATTAATTTTACAGTTAAGTTGAGGTTTGAATCCTCTCCTTCACTAGTAAGGGACAATTTAGAAGAGGAGTGGTGACCTGGGCTAGCCCACTTCACCATCAATCCCCCAGTCTGAGGTGGTCAGGGTGGCCATGGCATACTGCCCTGTTGGCAGGGAGGTGAGGCGGTATATTTGCTCAGGCCGTGTCGTACAGAAACGTCAAACGGAGCAGGGATTACACACACTTCCTCTGCCAGATCCCTGGGGTCGCAATGTCAACACACACACACACACGCACACACACACACACACACACACTCAGAAAACATGCATACTTGCGCACAAAATACACATACATTACAGATCAGAGATTAGTCTCCTCAAAGTAAATGGTGTGAATTACTGAGAATACTTGGGGACGTACTATATGTCTTTGTGTGTGTGTGTGTGTGTGTGTGTGTGTGTGTGTGTGTGTGTGTGTGTGTGTGTGTGTGTGTGTGTGTGTGTGTGTGTGTGTGCGTGTGTGTGTGTGTGCGTGCGTGTGTGTGGTGCGTGCTTTCGTGTGTGTGTATGCGTGTCTCGTAGTGTGCGTATTCATCCCTGATTCAAGCTTAACATTCTACACAGACATGAAAAAGGAAGAGAAAAGAAAGTAGAGTCAGGAGGAGATGATAAGGAGAGATGTTTCCCAACATGTTGTCTGGCTCTAAGTCCAGTCCAGGGTGCCTCTCCCAGATGTGGACTCAAATTCTTCTCCTTTTCCATACTTTCCATTTCAGCCTCCAAACTTTTGAATTCCTAACCATATGAATCCTTTGCACATATCAAATGTATAAATACAATATCCTCAATCGTGTATCTAGCTTTTTAATTCAAATCCCCTGTGTAACGTTGAACTTTCAAGCACAATTAATCCAAATATGCAAAGATGATAAAAGCTACACAAAACAGGAACCTTCCCACCTAGCGATGGAAGACGTGTCCTTTTCTTTTCCAGAAGAGACAGGCTTGCCTCCTGCCCCCCACTCCCTCCTCGCCATTGTGGAAAAGCGGTGATTTAGTGAGGACGTAGCCCAGAATAACATAGCATTACAGCTAAAGAGACAACTCTTCTAGTGGGGAGCCCCCTTGATGACTGTTTAGAGTTTAAACTTAATTTCCCCTTGGGACACTAGCAGTTATCTCTCAACAAAGTAAATACTCCCTGTTTATTGTTCATCAGGATTTATAAAAAATATATATATCATTTTTAAAACTTTATATCATGTTTGTTGAGGTCTCTTGCATTCAGGACCCCCGTACAACCTCACGTTCGTTTCTTATGTTTTAACACAAAAGCAATCATATTCTGCTCTTTGCTTGCGTTCGCTCTGTCCTCCTCCCCCCGTTGTGGGTGTTTTTCCTCGGTGCGAGCCAGATGTGCTCCTCCTCAGGAGCCTCTGGAGCTCCTCCCAGCGACGGCCCCCGTGATTCATTTTCCACATCTCGAAAACGATTCTCTCCCTCTTCCCCTCCCCCACCTCCCTCTCTCTCTCTCTCCTTCATTTTCTTCATTTCGTTCTCTTTGACTGTCTCAAGGACGGCGTGAGCGTAGACTGGTTGTCTTTAGGGCAGTAATGGAACGTGTTTCACTTCACTTCTATGCGAAAGTAAAGTCAAGACATGGAGGAGGCAGCAAGCACTGATGGGATCTTCATAGCTGGAATTATTCTGCCCCTCTCCCCACATCTCTCTCTCTCTCTCTCTCTCTCTCTCTCTCTCTCTCTCTCTCTCTCTCTCTCTCTCTCTCTCTCTCTCTCTCCTCTCTCCCTCTCTTCTCTCTCTCTCTCTGCCTCTCTGCTTCTCTCTCTCTCTCTGCCTCTCTGCTTCTCTCCTCTCTCCTCTCTCTGCCTCTCTGCCTCTCTCTCTCTCTCTGCCTCTCTGCTTCGCTCCCTCTCTCCCCTCTCTCTGCCTCTCTCTCTCTCTCTCTCTCTCCTCTCTCTCTCTCTCTCTCCCTCTCTCTCTCTCTCTCTCTCTCTCTCTCTCTCTCTCTCTCTCTCTCTCTCTCTCTCTCCTCTCTCTCCCCTCTCTCTGCCTCTCTCTCTCTCTCTCTCTCTCTGCCTCGCTCCCTCTCTCTGCCTCCCTCTCTCCCCCTCCCTCCCTCCCTCCCTCCCTCCCTCTCTCTCTCTCTCTCTCTCTCTCTCTCTTCTCTCTCTCTCTCTCTACCCACTCAGTCCTCTCCTCTCCCTCTCTCTCTCTTCTCACTCTCTCACTCTCTCTCTCACTCTCACTCTCTTCTATCTCTAACCAATCGTCGCTCTAACCAGTGCTAGCGCCTCTCCCTGTCTTCGTTACGACCCTCACGTTATAAAACACACCTCTTATCTTAAACGAGGGGGAAGCGTGTGCATGTGTGCACACACGAGTGTGCGCTCAGATGGGCGCCAGTCGACTTTCACCGTCGACGTGTGCGTATGTGTGTGTGTGAGTGTGTGTGTGAGTGTGCACGCCCATGCGTGTGCGTGTGGTTGTGTTTGTGTGTGTCTGTGTGTGGTTGGCGGAGGGGGCAACAGAATGTCAGAGCTAAAGCTAGAGGTAAAATCATTTTTTGCTCCCTCCCTTTAGCCTCCCTCCCTCTCTCCTCACCCGTCTGTTCCCACTCCTCCCAGATCCACCCGTCACACACAACCTTCCTCCTTCCTCCCTCTCTTCCTCCCTCTCTCACCCCTCCTCCCCCCATCCCCGGAATGAGGTTATATTTCCTAGTGGTCGGTGGTTTATACCTGTTGCATAAATAAATGCCTGTTGTATAAAACAACCCCCTCTGATGGGCACAGGGAGCTGTACGTCACACATCCCAGGTCTTCTTCTGTCCCAAACCTCCTGCTAGGTCTTCTCATCCGTAAACACAGAAAATTATCCATGGGCACCAAAGTGAGTTTCGTACAAGTTTGAATGTATTTTAAAAGAAAAAAAAGACATTGAGTTGAAGAGTGGAAGATGTTTCAATGTGTCTGAGCGTGAGCTTAGAAACACACCTGCAGATCCCAGGTGTTTTCTGTGGCCCAATCAGGTGTGTGTGTGTGTGTGTGTGTGTGTGTGTGTGTGTGTGTGTGTGTGTGTGTGTGTGTGTGTGTGTGTGTGTGTGTGTGTGTGTGTGTGTGTGTGTGTGTGTGTGTGTGTGTGTGTGTGTGTGTGTGTGTGTGAGAGAGAGTGTGTGCGCCAGACATATAACTTCATTTTAAAAGGCACGTGCGGGGTTTGAAGTTGGGCGTTCAGGAGAATTTCCCCACACCCTCCTGATTTTTGTGACTGCAGTAAAGAGAATTAGTAGGTGTGTTGAGAGCGGGGAGAGAGCCACACAACCATCAATTATGTGCAGTCTACTATCCCCAACATGAACCTTACACTATCTATACCAAGAGACGTCACACACAGACAGATCTACACAGTCTATATCTATACCAAGAGGTCACACACACACACACAGATCTACACAGTCTATATCTATACCAAGAGGTCACACACAGACAGATCTACACAGTCTATATCTATACCAAGAGGTCACACACAGACAGATCTACACAGTCTCTATCTATACCAAGAGGTCACACACAGACAGATCTACACAGTCTATATCTATACCAAGAGGTCACACACAGACAGATCTACACAGTCTATATCTATACCAAGAGGTCACACACAGACAGATCTACACAGTCTATATCTATACCAAGAGGTCACACACAGACAGATCTACACAGTCTATATCTATACCATGAGGTCACACACAGAGAGATCTACACAGTCTATATCTATACCAGAAGAGGTCACACACAGAGAGATCTACACAGTCTATATCTATACCATGAGGTCACACACAGAGAGATCTACAGTCTATATCTATACCATGAGGTCACACACACACACAGATCTACACAGTCTATATCTATACCAAGAGGTCACACAGCGACAGATCTACACAGTCTATATCTATACCATGAGGTCACACAGCGACAGATCTACACAGTCTATATCTATACCAAGAGGTCACACACAGACAGATCTACACAGTCTATATCTATACCAAGAGGTCACACACAGACAGATCTACACAGTCTATATCTATATTGGGTTCGCACAGATCTAGACCTCTGCCCTCAACCCTTCCTCCTGTACATTATTGTATGTATTGCCACATGTCCTATTGCTCAGGAAGCATCGGACTGTACATTTTTGCAACCTATTCCCCTGATATGAACCTGTGTCTCTTTGTGTGTGTGTTCAGGTGTACATGGTATGGTTGGAGGGATAATCATAGTTTGAAGATTTAAACCCTAAAGGGAATAATTGAATAATTGAATTGGGTCGGTTCTGAAGCTAGAAGCGTTATTATTAGTCTCCAAGTTCTCTGACCTCTTCCACACCCATCTCTGTATTTTAATGCAAAATGATCCATTTCATGCAGCTGACATGTGTGTTGGTGAGCGCGTGCGTTTGAGTGTGTGTGCGTGTATGTGTGTGTGCGTGTATGTGTGCGTGCGTGTGCGTGCGTGTATGTGCAAGTGTGTGTGTGTTGTGTTTGCTTGGGCGATCTAAGTGACAGAGCGTGCCCAATAAGAGGAGAGTACGTTGGTGACATCATACTAGATAGGACTAAGTGGACATGCGATTAACAAATTCATTCCAATGCAATATCTCTCAAGGACGCATGCTATTTATTGATAATAAGGCGTGTATAATCAGCTTGGATGTCTTTCACTCATTTACCATCGCAAAACATTAAGCTATGTCAAATTATTGAGCAGATTCTTTCCAACCTGTACTGTATACGTTTTCAGTGCAGCGCAGCTATGCCTTTTGTTCAACATGCTCTCGCCTTTTTCTCCTCCTACCCCATTGACTACAGAGAGAGAGTCGTGGCAAGATGAGCTTTCCACTCTTTCAAACATTCATGATTGTAAAATACTTCTGAAACGGTCCAGGAGACTGAGTAGTAAATGGCATGTGAAGTGAGATAAAACAGCCATTTTGTCGGGTGAAAGCGTTAATGGTTGTTTAGCTGCAGTGAGTGTAAGAATGAGTGCGCATTACTTTAATCCAGCATCATCATCCTCAAATGAACCCTGCATGCTCTCCTCTCTTCCTCCTCGGCCGACATTGGACAACCTCTGCCACGTTGTATCTCTCGCTCTCTCTCTCTCAATGTTGTTTCTGTGTCTCTTCCTCATTCTCTCGCCCTTCTGAATTTTTTTTCCTCTGCCTTTTTATTTTTCCTATCTTTAGCACCTTGTCTCCTCGTCAGTCTGTCCTTTACACACACACTCTCTCTCTCTCTCTCTCTCTCTCTCTCTCTCTCTCTCTCTCTCTCTCTCTCTCTCTCTCTCTCTCTCTCTCTCTCTCTCTCTCTCTCTCTCTCTCTCTCTCTCTCTCTCTCTCTCTCTCTCTCTCTCCTCTCTCTCTCTCTCTCTCTCTCTCTCTCTCTCTCTCTCTCTCTCTCTCTCTTGTTTCATTTATGTCTCCCTTCACTCCTTCCTTCCACTCTTTCTTTTTTTCTTTCTTTTTGTCGTTTTTTCTCACTTTATCTTTTCTTTGCTTCTTCCTCTCTGTCTCTCATTCTCTGTCTTTCCTTTCTGTACTAAGTCCATAGTTAGTCTATGGTCTATAGTCTATAGCTCTATGGTCTTTCGTTCTATAGTCTATATTTCTATAGTCCCCAGTGGTGCAGCCCCTGGCAGGCCTCACAGGCCCTGTAGTCTGTGTGACGTGGTTCCTTGGATGCAGGGGCAGTCAGAGCGGTCTGTATGACCCCATGTCCAGCCTGGGCCCTGTCCTGCTGCAGTCAATCATAGAGCCGTGACTATAGACACGCACAGTGCTGTATCCATAGCGCGCGTTCATTGTCCATATACTTTAACAAAATGCATGCATGCAGTGGGACACTATAAAGCTATTGTCATGTATCTGAAGGAGAATGTGGTCTTCAATTGTGTTTGTTTGTTCACTCAATCATACAATATAGTCTCATAGTTTTAGATTACCTTTAGCATCAAGATACAGCATATAAGTCATGATGATGCACAATGAAGTCACATCAAACAAAATGGACGACCTTTGCTACAAGTCGTTTGTAGGCACAACAGCCACTGGACGCTTTGTGCAACCCAGGCCTCCCATTCAATCATTCGAGCACACGCACACGCACACACACACACACACACACGTACACACTCACAGATGCGCTTGACGGTGGTTTCGACTCACAAGGTAACAACCATCAGCTTACACTGGAAATAAGTGTTTTAATGCCTTGCTCAAGGGGTAACTTCTTGAAACTAAAACTAGCAGTCTAACTGCAGAAGATGCGCTCTGTCATCTGTGCTATTATCTTAACACGGGTTCACGTGCTGCTCAGTGTGTGTAAACTACTCAAAAGGTATATTTAGTGATCCCAACTTTCCAACCATCCCCTATAAGCCAAGGGCCTTGCTTGGTTGAGTGATCCTGAGTTCCAATCCCAACTGGGTGGTGTTCAGGTAGGGATTCAAACTACCACCCAAGACCTCCGTGGAGTAAGGGTGAAGTGAATGGGCTCATTGACACACCTGTGATAACCATCACAAAGATAAATTGTTGCATTCAATTCTGGTCAATAATACCTTCTAAAAACTTTGAGTCAAAGTCTACTTCATAGATGTGATGCAACACACCGTGTTATGGATGTAAAAATGGTTATGACAATACCCCATCATAACCATATAATCAGCAGTGTGAACAAACAACACACAGCTTAACAATAAGCAATCAATGTCGCTGTGCTCCACCAAGAGAAATTAAAAGCACAGACTTGAACCAACTTTAATTGAATGTCGAAGAAAGTTAGTGAGTGAGTGTGTGTGTGTGTGTGTGTGTGTGTGTGTCTTCATGTGTGTGTGTGTGTGTGTGTGTGTGTGTGTGTGTGTGTGTGTGTGTGTGTGTGTGTGTGTGTGTGTGTGTGTGTGTGTGTGTGTGTGTGTGTGTGTGTGTGTGTGTGTGTGTGTGTGTGTGTGTGTGTCTGTGTGTGTGTGTGTGTGTGTGTGTGTGTGGTGTGTGTGTGTCTGTGTGTATGTGTGTCTTGTTGTGTCAGTGTTGGTGTGTGTGTGTATGTGTCTTGGTGTATGTGTGTCTTGTTGTGTCAGTGTTGGTGTGTGTGTGTGTCTGTGTGTATGTGTGTCTTGTTGTGTCAGTGTTGGTGTGTGTGTGTGTCTGTGTGTATGTGTGTCTTGTTGTGTCAGTGTTGGTGTATGTGTGTGTCTGTGTGCTTGTGTATGTGAATGCGCATTGTGTATGTGTTTGTGTGCATGTGAATGTGAGTGCCTGTACATCAGATAGGAGTACATTTCCCTTTCCAACAGACAGACTTGTTGAACACTGGCTGAAAGATATGGGAACGACGTCCAGACCTTAAGACTCTACAGCGACTTCTCTACGGACTCCCCTGATTGCAGCAGTAGCCACCGTTATATCTAACAGTTTGATTTTTGGGGGAACGTTTGCGACTAGTAACTTCACACGTTAACATCTTCAACTCGAGGCCCCTCGGCAACACAAAGAGAGAAATATGAACCAGGAGACTGCCCCTCTCGGTCTTAGGACCGCCCTAAACATTACTGCAGAGAAAGGAAGGGGAAAAAAGGACCCAGAGAGAGGAGGAAAAGTTAACTACTTTCTCCAAAAATACATTACACACACGCACACAGACACACACACGCACACAGACACACACATATGCGCACACAACACACACACACACATATGCGCACACAACACACACACACACACACACACACACACACACACACACACACACACACACACACACACCACACAACACACACACACACACACACACACACACACACACACACACACACACACACACACACACACACACACACACACACAGACACACGGAACAGTGGAAAATAAACAATGGCCACGTAGAAATGATACAGAGCCTAAAAATCTCTAAAAATCTACAACAGTGTGAGATTGAAACTGTATCAAGTGGCTCCACGTGGTTTAAACAATCTTCAGTTAGTTTAACTTTTTTAACAACTTGTCAACTAAAGGTACTCCACATCATATCCATGAATCTGTGTATTTTGTGTTTTCACCATTAACGTAGGCCTGCTGCTCTGTGCTGGATAACAATTTCCTGAGTCCGGATGGGCTCTAATCTTAACCACTGCGATTATGGGGCAGCCCTGATCTGTGTCATAAAGTGAGCGAGCAGCGCCCTCTTCTGGCCATGATGCATCTTTTCACTTCTTCTTCCGATGAACTGACTGAACCATTTGCAACAACTAGCACAATTTTATCTTACTGAAAAGGAATTCCTTACATGATATGAGTAATGTACAATAGTAGGTGTTGGTGCTATGTTTTATCGAACAAAGTTATCTTCAATGTGTGTTACAATAGGGAAGATGTACAAAAAGGGAACAATAATTTGTCTCTATAGCCACAATTGAGGACCATATGACTAGCGTACCAGGATAGACTTTAATGTCTTTAATTTAAATTTTGCCCATTGATATATGGAATATTGGATTGGTGTGTGTGTGTGTGTGTGTGTGTGTGTGTGTGTGTGTGTGTGTGTGTGTGTGTGTGTGTGTGTGTGTGTGCTATGTGATGTGTGTAAGCAAGAGAAAAAAAAGAGAGAGAGGAGAGAGAGAGAGAGAGAGAGAGAGAGAGAGAGAGAGAGAGAGAGAGAGAGAGAGAGAGAGAGAAGAAAGTGAGTGTGCATGTATGGCTGTGAGACGTGTGTGCGTGTGTGGCTGTGCGTGCAGGCTGTGGGTGCGCGTGTACTCGACCCTGTGTGTGCATTGCTGTCAATAAAACGTGACTCTTTGGATGCAGCAGGCTGCACACAGAGCTCTGCCTCCTCCTACAGTGAGTCTGTTGTTGTTATCCTGTCAGCTTGTTGACAGGATAACAACAACCAATTACAACTAGCTTGTTACTGGTGTTGCTACACCGAGACAGCTTGATACAACACACACACACACACACACACACACACACACACACACACACACACACACACACACACACACACACACACACACACACACACACACACACACACACACACACACACACACACACACACACACGTTTAAGATGGATCATGCATGTCAACGAGCACACTCATACACATGCGTAGGCACATACACACTAACCTGTTTCGAAGACTTGCTCACAAACACACATGCTGATACGAATGCTCTCCAACCCACCCACCCCCCCCCCACCCCCCCACACACACACACACACACATACACAGCCCACCACACACACGTACACTCTCACATGCACAACACACATTTAATGCTCAAAACTGACTTCAAATTCAACTGAGAAAAGCAATGGATAATAGAACAGCCTGGCAGTTGTATGAGATGGCCTTAGCCAAAGTTGCCTTGCAGAGTGGGGGGGGAATGGAAGGCATATGGGGGTTTAATCAGTTTCATGATGACAGACAAACTGTTAGAGCTCCGATGATCACAATGCAGTGATAAAGAACGGTGTTTGGACTGTTTGGACATTGAGACTTGTAAGAGAAAGTCATCCATCATGGTCTTGTTAGAAAGTCAAAAGAGTTTCGGCAATGTGCTCCGCAGAATGAATAAAAGTTTTTTTCCTTATGCAATCCATCTTTCAGGAATAGACGCGTCAACCATCTAGAGAGAAAATTGTGAATTCAGTATAGAGTGATGTATACACAACTTTGGCTGTCTTGCTGTGCCTCATTTAGTCTCTGTGGATTCAGCCTGTGAACGTTGGAGGTATTGTTACCAGGTAGCAAGTATGCCCTTTATAGTTTTAAAAGCCCTCTTCTTTCCTTCCTTTATTAAATAAAAGCATGGAAGGCAAGTATTACACAATGTGATGTGTGTTTTCCTTGCTTCCTTCGTGTGTCCATTCTTGTTTCAATATAAATATCTCCTCACTTGGTGTTAGGGTATTTTTTATTAGAAAATTCACATTTATATTCAAGAAAAGGCTGCCTTTTTTTTTTGCAAAGCAATGTCCTTCTCTACCCTTTCGGAATTGTTTCGCTGGCGGAAAGTGACAAAAGGAGACGCTTTTATCTGACACACACACACCTCTCCTGAGTTAGTGACATATTGAAAAGGCTATAGCAAGGCCTACTGATAAAACCTGCGGCATTGAGAGGCTTTCTGTCAAGCCGAGAGTGAACCATATAGAGCGTCCTCTCTCCTGGATTGGCTCCTATACGGTGACATGTCCCTTGGATGTTGATACAAGTTAACCAAAAGTCCAAATCAAAATAACTCTGGTGGCGGCCATTTTGCTCATTCCTTTACCCCGACAGCAGTTTTCATCTTTTAACAACACAATCAAAAATCAGAGAAAAATACTATCTGCGTGTAATTGAATTGAAGATGTAGCCAAGAGGGGTGCATGATAGCCTTTATGCATACAGATTAGTTTCCTCTCTCTGTTCCTTCTTACTTTTAATCCCAAGTTTCAGAGGAAGTTCATAGGCTCATGGGAGATGGCAGATCAATGACCTTTAGACAGACGGAGGGCTGGGTACGACGGATAATCATGCATGTGATTGTTGTCCAGGCTCACTCAAATGTGCCCTTGAGGAAGAAAGTCGTCTTTTAGCTCACAAAACCGTTTCATTAAAACTGCTGAATAACAGCTGCCCTCCGTTCACACCTCCTTTTCTCCTCTCCTCTTTGGAAAGTGCTAAACGGAAACTTGTTTTTCAGCGATTAAGATGAGATATTTGTCGGATGAGTAGTTCTGCCATCATTATGTTTTGAACATAATTCAAAGTATTTTTCCCTAAACGTTCCATTTGTAAGCCCGCAAGGATTCTTAGAGCCGTGCCAGCTGGCGTATCATAACGCTTCGTCCTCAAGAATGGATTGAAGATTTGAAACCCGAAATGATGTCTTCCAAATCTGCAAACAATTTCACACCTCACACATTGTTTCGGTTCCTAAGCACTGCTCCTTCTTCGTGACTTGTCTGTAGCGCGACTACTAAAGCAAGGCATTCGTCACCACGGCCCACAGCGGTACAGGCTCGACGATTCCCACTGGGGCCAGCCTGCTTTGAGAAGACGTGGGCATATACATACATACACCTTTTAAGTAAAGTATAATCACTATTCTGCTGAAAGCCATTAAACCCTATTCAGACAGTAAGTCCCCTAGCGCTCCAAGGGCAGGTTTCATCAGTGCCTGTGCGGTGCATGAAGTTGGTTAGCGACAACCACCCCCAGTGTGTGTCTGCGTATCTAAAACCAAGGGTACAAACCCTGTATTAGGTAGCCGACGGGGGGGACGCTTGCAACACTGCAACCAAAAGATTCTCTGCAGATTCTTTGAGAGGTTACTACCTCTATCATACCGGCCATTAGACAGCCCATACTGTTTGGGAAACAGGCTGTAGACTATTAAACCCAAACAAAGATGCTTAAACCAACCGTGCAACATCTACCGTATCTGCATCTCTTTCAAACGTTTAAACGTAACCATCCTACAGTAAAGAGAGAGCTCTCCGTGTATTCACCGGGGCTGGGGAAGGTCTTCACTACATGGGACTACTGGATCAGAGCCTGGGGAACTGGAGGGCCGGGCCGTGGACTTGTAGGTTTGTGTGTGTGGGTTTACGTCTGCGTGTGCACACGTGACAGGGGGCCGTCCCCAGCCCTCTGTGTGTGCATGCCTGATCTATTTTTCCAGGGCACCATTGAGAAAATGTTCTATACAGTGAGATCCTTACATTAATTACTGGTGTTTTCATTATAATTACTGAACAGGCTACAGGGGCCACATCGCCAGCTTTAGCTTGGGGGGTTTGGGGGGGGTTCCACTACGTTTCTTGAGCCACTGCCCCTCACAGTGCCTCTGCGCTGTCTTGGGTGTGTACATTGCTGTTGTTGTTAATGTGCAAAATAAATGACAAAAGTAATCTGTTTCAACTCCAGGGAGCCTCAACATCAAAGCCGAGGATTGTGTTCTCATCAGAGCCACAATCCAGCGGCTTCAGCCACGACACAGGGGGAGGCAGGGGGAGGCAGGGGGAGGCAGGGGGTGAGGGATGGGGAAGACGAGGATGGGGAGGATGGGGCCAATGGGATGCAGCGGCATCGGTAATCACACACAAACACACGCACGCACGCACTCACACACGCACACACCAGTAAGAAAGGGACCTGAGGATGAACCGTCTCAAGTGTGTGTATCACAAACACACCCACACACACACACGCACACACACACAGACACACCTACACACAAACATGCACACGCGCATCTATTTAGAAAGACCTGAGGATGAAACGTCTCAACTGCATGTGTCACACACACATGTTGACTTCAGTGTCGATCGTTGGCACCATGTTGCCTCATGTCACCCCCTCCATCCCGCCTGTGTCACACACACACACACACACACGCACACACACACACACACACACACACACACACACACACACACACACACACACACACACACACACACACACACACACACACACACACACACACACACACACACACACACACACACACACACACACGCACGCACGTTAGAAAGAGACCTCAGGATGAAACAACTCAACTGTGTTGACTGTGTTGACACACACATGTTGACTTCAGTGTCGATCAGTGGCACCATGTTGCCTCATGTCACGCCCCCCCCCCCCACCCCGCCCCACCCGTGTCACACCACACACCATTCACCCAACATACACACGGACAGGCAAAGAGTGTCAACACACCTCTTGGAAATGAAAGTGACATCAAAAAAAAGCATCTCCACCCCCATATGAGCTATGAGATGTGTTCTGGTGAGCTGGTGTGTGTTGGTGTGTTGGTGTGTGTTTTCTGGTGAGGTGGTGTGGTTTCTGGCGGGTTGGTGTGTGTGTTGTGGTGTATTGGGGTGTGTGCTCTGGTGTATTGGTGTTTTTGTTCTGGTGTATTGGTGTGTGCTTTCTGGTGCTTGCGGTGTGCTGTTGTCAACGGTGTGTGTGTGTTCTGGTGCGTTGGTGTGTGTTGGTGTGTGCGTCAGTGTGTGTGTGTGTGTTCTGGTGCGTTGGCGTATGTGTTGGTGTGTGCGTTGGTGTGTGTGTGTTGGCTGGGGACGACCCTGCTGCCCTGCTGTGAGTGACAGGGGATCAGGTGTGTCCGGACTGCTTTCTGATGACATCCTGGTCTCCACCCTCCTGGCACGGTGATCCCCCCCCTCCTCCCCCCTTACGTGGTCCTCGTTATTCCCATTCATGTTTTCTATTATTTCTATGTGCTCCGCTGCATTATTATTTTTTTGTACTATCCATGTACGTATTTACCCAAGGCGAAAGAAGCACAGCTAGTCTCCGGGCAGGGCTTTAAATCCCCAGCTGGGGTTCGGTCTCGTCTCCTCTGGTTGAGCTGATACCGTGCAGGAATAAACAGGGTGTTAATGCGGCTTTCTATAATTCCCCACCATACATGCTGTATTTAAGGTACCTCATTACTCCTCCCAGGGTCCCTGGCTTTACGTGGTTTTACCCCTTTTTTTCCCCTTGTTTCCTTTTAATGGATGTCTCTTCAATATGAAGGCCTTGTGTGTGCGTGCATTCAATGGGATTTGGGTTATAATGGACGGAAGACTGCAATCTTCCCTGTGTGCAAGCCTGGTTGTGCATGGTTGGGGTGTGTTTATTGATAAATAGGACTTTTCTGAGTTGCTGTGTATTTATGGGTCCATCCCTATGGAACAGCGGCAATATATTTAGGTATTCTTAAACATACTTTTACTTTCCTCCAATATGTATTGATTAAAACAGCCCATGCCGATACAACTGGTTCTCTCGAGCAATTTCGTATGAATCATAAGTGCATTTATGCCTACGAAAACCCTCTTATCGTCCAATTGATTGGCGTTCATGTTTGATATCCGAGGCGGGGTATTAAACTGTAATATAGGAAGATTACTATGGATTTAGCAAAACCTCACTGGAATGCAGGTAGCCTGCAATAGTATGACTAGATATTACTGTCGGACTGGACATTCAGTGACTTTTCTCGTCCATCCGTAACAAAGCAGCAAATATCATAACGTATTGCCTGTCTTTGAGAGTAGTTTACTTTGTTCATTCCATGGTATGCACTATCACTGAAGACTAGCCCTCCTTATGAGTTTATTTGTGCAACGCAGATGCATCTTGTCGTTAATTGCAAACCCTGATATTTACCTATTGCCTATCCTGCTAATTTGTTTTTGTATTACTTGGTATATTATTTTGATCAGACCTACAAATTTATTGGTAAAATGGTAGGCTAGAAAATATTGAGACTTGAGGCTCATTCAACGTCCTTACCAGACCTCTGTTGAGTCAGCAAAAAAATATAAACAAAAGCAATCTTTACTTTTACTTTTGTAAATAGACGAAAAACGTCCTAATCTGAGCCAGAGAGATGGAGAGAATTAAAGCTGTTATCGAAAAATCACATCAGATCAAGCCAACCCATAAAATTGACGTATCCTTATTCAAAGGATGGAGCTATGTGTTTTTGCTTTAAGAATGACTGACAAAATAACAAAACAAGCACCTAAAGAAAGTCAAGGCGTTGTTGTTTATCTCCTTTGGAGCTGGCGCCTCGCCTTTGTTGTGATGATGACTCACCCTCTTAGCGCAGACAGGATATCAGGAGGCCACGATTTACATATGACGCAAAGTAAGAAAGTAGCTTGCAAAAACAAAGACGCGCCACTAATTAGGTGTACTCGGGTCCAATAAAGCCTCTTCAGTGTGGTGACGTTGTTTTTTTTTTAGCTCAAAAAAAGGTAACACTTCAATGAAACGTACCCCTTTAAGATATCTGATAGAGAGGCTTTACGAAACAGGAGGCTGATGGGGGATATCTCTGCAAGGCATACAATGGGATTTATCAGACATATGCTAATAGGTAGACTATATCCACCTAAAAGGCTTTTATCTCAATCCGCACACATCCAAGAAAAGTATTTATTTCTCTGTGAGCCCTCTCTAAGTAACCGCCCTAAGTAAGCTTTCTCTCAGTTCGGGAATCCAGGGGGTGGAGGTAGTCGTGTGTGGTGGCCGAGCTACCTTCAAGCCCTGCCATCAAGTCTGATGCCACGAGTTGAACTTTCCAAACACAAATGCATTTTCAATTAAAAAGAGGAAACTGGCGCCCCAATACAAAGGACTAACTAGGATAACTTTTAATTGTCGATATGCAAGGATTATGGGTTTAATTTGTTTTGTTTTTCTTTACGTCAGGGACGCACAAAGAGTTGCAAATGTGTGCTACCGTAACTAGCTGCGGCAGCACACGACAATTGAATCAAAATCTAAAAAAGGAACATCCTTGAATGTATTTTTAGAACATACCCCTGCTCTAATACCTACTCGGTTTCATAATCAGATTACGGTTTACGTTGATAAAGGGTGCTTTGAAAAGTGGGAAAGTAGGCCAGTGAGCAAGATGCTGATAATGGCAGAGTTAGATTGAATTTAACCTCCCACGCACGCTCTATTCAAGAGCACGACGATGCCGTGGTCACCGTAAGGGTGTGAAACTCAATCACCAATCCCGCACTGCACTGATATAGTGGAACATGAAGTACCCATATAGTACAATCATAAGTACTGCATCAATTATCACTATAACTAGCTAATGTAACTAGCTGGATAATTGGATTCATTGATTCCCTCACCCTCCACCTCAAGCTGTTGTGTGGTGGGAGTTTTGGCGGCGTGCATCACCCAAGTGGGTGCTACACATTGGTTGGTGGTTAGCGAGGTCCCCCCCTTCAATGTAAGGCGCTTTGTGTACCTTGAAAAGCGCTATATAAATGTAAGAAATCTTTATTATTATTATTAACAAATGATTATTCTGATAATAAACCCAATGATAAGCAATAAAGTGTTTATACATCATTGCATACATAGAACAATGTTCAATCTATTGATTGAAGCATAGTCTCCCTTGGCTGTTAGTGTACAGCTACTGGTCGCATGCAGCAAGATCTCACAGAGCAAAGTCTTGTTGTGAAGTGTGGTTCTTATTGACTCATTATATACTGATTAAAAGGTTAAAATCATCACTTGGTCACATAGGCAACAAACATGTGCCACAAAAGCTCTGGGAAATATGCTGAGAACTACTCATCTTCCCCTATGAACGATATATAGATTTGATTTCACTCCTTATCCCAGCTCGCGCTGCCAGGTCTCACAGAGCTTGTAAATGCTGCAGATCATAATTTTTTTACCACATGCTTTTCATTATCGGAGGAACATCTGCCATTTTCCCTGGTGGCCTCAGTGTGGGTTCATTCTCTCACTGACGCACTTTTACTTTCTCTTGATACACCCTGAACATTAAATTATACCTTACATGAACCATATTGAACAAACCAAATCATGATTTGTATTCAGCACCACTCTCTACCTTTGCTCATTACCATAAGACAATTATTCAGTCCTACTAAACAAATGATGCTTTGTTTTCTTCTTGTGAGGACTCAGTGGTAAAGCAAGAGGGTGGAGGAGTGTGGTTGGATAGTAGGGGAGCTATGTACGACCACCACTACTGTGACATGAAGGTCAGCACACAAGAAACCTAATCCCAATGGGGTACAGCCTGGATGCGGAGTGTACCCCTTTTTCTCTGTTCAAGACTGATATGAGGTGAAAACAATTACTGAAGAAAGGTACTGATACGTTCTGTGTTAAATACAAACGGCCCAATATCTGCAAGAGAAGATACTTATATAAAAACCCAGGCATGGGCAGATTTGAAGTGCTTCACATAATGACCAAAATTTAGCACAGCAATTAAAAGACACTTAAGAAATGAGCTAGTATGATCAAAGAGAAAGATGAAAAATTAGAAGTTAGGATCCCCTCCGGTGTTTGGCTCGTTCCCCGATCTCATCGGCCCGTGAATATTCGTTCTTCAAGTTGAGCGTACAGGAAGGGATCTAATTAGCGAATCGTTGTTTTAATATTCATGTTGTTTAACTGTGACGCTGTGCACTGAGGCTATCATCGCCGCGGTAACAGTAATTATCACTGACATCACTTTGTGCACCCCTAATTAGTTGATCATTTGTCTGTTTGCCTGCAAAGGGGAGGAACCATTAAACCAAAACATGTTCAGGTTCGATATTTTTACACTGTCAAAATGTTGAGTGTCTTATTATTGTGACTTAAAGAGGTTGTCAATTGTTAGTTTTGCCTTAGTAGTTTGATTTGCAGACAATTATTGCCCCTGTCATATGGTTCAGTATGTTGTGAATTATAGCATTACTAAACCTCAACACAAAAAAAATCGATACCATCTGTGTTTATTTTGAAATTTGTTATTTCAGGGGCTTCGCACTCTTGATCCACGAAAAACAATAAAAATAATTATGAGCCAATGCCCTCACACACACGCGCAAGCACACACGCACACACGCACGCACGCACGCGCGCGCACGCACCGCACGCACGCACGCACGCACGCACGCAACGCACACGCACGCAGCACGCCACGCACGCACGCACGCCCACACACCCACCACACACACACACACACACACACACACGCGACACACACACACACACACACACACACACACACACACACACACACACACACACACACACACACACACACACACACACACACACACACGTTCCCCTTGGGCATGTCTTTCATGAAAGTGATTTAATATATACACATTTACACTGACATGAATGGATGCAGATAACCTGTACATACACAACATTAAAACAACATGTCTTTAAGCTAAAACCAAAGGCTTTTTTATGAAAAAACATCCCAAAAACTGTTATCTCCTACAAAACGGATTGTTACATCCACATTTTGACTTGTGGATTATCAACATCAGTATAGGCTGCAGTTGTTTGCACTTAATTACCTTCTAAGCCTTTAGTATACCTAAACCTCTGGTGAGCGGGATCGATGAGACAGAGACCCAGTTAGACCTGTATGTGTGCCCATCATTAGTTCATTGTGTCCATTGTGTAGCGCCGCTTGTCTGTTCTGGCTGTATTGATATCCTTCTAATCTCCATTAGCCGGATTGCTCTGGGGAAACGTGAGGGGAGTAAGTCATATGGGACTAAAACCAACGCCAGGGGAGACAGGAGGTTGTTCTGTTCCAAAGCTATTTTTAGAGGTTGAATCTCATGCGTAACGTTGCTTTGAACTGTGGTTTGAAGTATTCCCTAGGCTTGCTCCAGCCTTGCTCGCAACCCCCGATGGGATGCAAATTACCGTTTTATTTTTTGTTTAGGTCTTTTACTCAGGTACAGAGTTGGTATCTGAGGAAAGATGGCCGGAGGGGTTTCATGCGGACCCAAACCATGAACCTCTTGTGAACCTATCAGAGTTTCTTTAGAGATGAACGCATGGCGGCATTACCTTCTGCTTTAGTGGCCAGGAGAGCGAAAACAAGCAATACAGTTAAGCCAGAGATGAGGACACTTCGATAAAGAGGCACAGGGAGGGAAGGCGACTGACCCGAAACGGAGAAGGTAGAGAGAGTGAGAGAAACATGGATGTGAGACAAATCGAATATTTTCCAGTCACTGCACTTCGAGCACAGCGCTTTGATTCCTTTTGACGCATCAATAGCCATGCCTATTTGTGCATATCCACTTTTGCATATAGATTCTATGAGTGCAGACAACAGCAACTGCACACCTTGACCCATTAGTCTCTTGGAAAGAACTGGTGGGAGTTCACCTCTATTTAACCTTCATTATAATGCGATTGAAACACAGATCTCAATGTTTGGTCTTCCCACACACAGTGTGTTGCATCAGACAGAGGCCTGGTTCGATCTTGTCTTTGACCCTTGACTAGAATGCTTTTCAAACTTATTTTCGTCCATCCTTTTATATACTCACTGCAAATGCGTCACGTCACGTGGATCAGTACTCGCCGGCATTCAGAACATGTATTATAGCAGTTTGTTTTTGGTCACTCAGACCAGCGCAAGTTCAAGTTCAAGTTATTTTATTAGTTGAATGCACAACATAACAGGAAAAGTAGTCATAGCTGGCATTGACATTTATGTGTTCCAAGCTCTCCTTAAAAAATACAAAAATAGCATAGAAGATAAAGAGTAACAACGTACAGTGCAATTAAGAACCAAAAGTTTAAATAAACCTAGAATATTTGTACAGTATATATATATATATATATATGTTTATATGTACAGAATATTTATATATAACAATAACAATAATGTCATCTGTGTAGTGCAGTGGAATACAGGGAAAATGTTGTGAGATCAGTGTGCACAAATCACAACCACACAGTCAACTAAACAAAGGCACGGAGTGATTGGCGGCGGAATTAAGTATTATTGTATACATAATAGTATTATACACATACTACAGTGTGTGTGTGTGTGTGTGTGTGTGTGTGTGTGTGTGTGTGTGTGTGTGTGTGTGTGTGTGTGTGTGTGTGTGTGTGTGTGTGTGTGTGTGTGTGTGTGTGTGATCATTAGGGAATGGCGTACAAATTCACATCACTATGCATCATCTGATCCTCATAGCTGTTGTCTCTCTTGCATGGTTGGATTGCATGATAATAATATAATAACATGCCAGCTGCTGCTAATGGCTGCCCTAAATCAGACCAGCATGTACCAGCTAATAACCAATCAGCTAACGACATGATCTCATGTGCACTTCTTGATTTGAAGGGAAAACTGGTTAACTGTGGAAAAAAATCTGAAATTGAATTAAATATACGCACATGTAAAAAAGTCAAGCCTACTTCATAAATTGTTGTTTTTGTGTAAATATCGCATATGATAAATATGGAATTACTTGATTTATCATGCTTTGTATACATTCTCCTTGCACCTAGAGGTAGCTCGCTTCATCTCTCAAATGTAGGGTGTAAACTTTGTTATCTAGTTTACATTTGAATCACCACTGTAAACAAGACGTGTGTTTTCAATGACCTAGGCTCCCAGGTGGACACTGAGAAATGTGCCTTTGATCCTTTGCTGTTTGTTCCTACAAAGTGACCCTAGAAGTCATTCACATTTGCTCTCCCATTGAAGACTGTATGGAAAGTCCTGCCTGTTTTTCTTCCTATGAACGTGCTCCATGATATGAAATACTTTGCTGAAGCGCCGTACAATAATTCCTGTTTCTACAATAATTTAAAAGGCCAAGCACGTAGTCCATATTATCTGTATATGAATAGTTCAATAGGCCAACAACTACCTGAGGTTTGGAGCTCCCACTGCCAGACCACAGTGTTTATGCAGCCGTTCCAACTGTATGTGATCTGCTGTTTGGAACCCATGTCTCCAAGGGTTGTGCTGTCAATGTTCAGCAAACTGACACCACTCACTGAAGCGTAAATACTCTGCCTCCTGTTGATTACCCAAGCATATATTTTGACAGTAAGAGTTTCTGTAGGTAAGAGAGTTGTACAAAGAGAGAGAGTGGGAAAGAGCCGAAGAGAGCAAAATTATAAAATAAAAATGAATTCAACAACTCACTCACTCCCTATGTTTCTCTGCTGTTTAAATGACAATGTCACACGTCTTATAGGCATGATGGATTCCCCAAGGCCAAAACCAATCAGGGCAGATTTGCCGTGATTGGTCAGAAACGAGCATGGAGCAGGTTCAAATCTAAATTGTGTCACACATACGCAGGCACAGTCAATTAACTTAATCTTCTAGCATTTCACTTACTCATACATGACATTTCCAACCAATTGCACTCAAATAATGGCTCTTTCATTTCACCGACAGAATCGTTTAGCAAGATTGCAATAATGCTGCCTCATGATAATTAGCCAAAAAAGCACTTTAAAAAGTTAAGCCAACAGACATATTCAACAGTATGCTCTTGGTTTTGCACTTATATAGGAAGGCTGTATATTGATGATAGTTATCCCAAAAAAAAACATTATATTGCATGTTGTTTTTATTACCAATATATTATTATACATATATCTGAGCAGGGGTGTGTTCACGAAGAGTGCCACCCTAAAAAATCTGGCAGTTTTTTTTTGAACTTGTCAATCAGAAGGTAGAGATGAGACAGGAGAGAGTCTTGGAAAACAAGAGACAAGAGTGTAGAGAGAGCAAATTAACTGGACAGGTGTTGGAGGGTGGTCGTTCCAGTCATGCTGGATAAAGGACAAAAATAAAGCATTGCGTATGAGTCCAAGGTCTGCTCCTCATAAGGTTCTGCTCCTCATTTGAAAAAATAATAACAATAACCGTTATGGGAGATGAATTAGGTGATGACGAGATGACGTAAAGTAAACAAAACAAGGAAAGCTATATCACTATAAAATTCAACCAATTTGCCTAATTTATACATGTATCATAGAGTTAACCTAAGGTCCAGTATACTAGAATAACCTACCAACTAGGGCATAATTACTCCATTTTGTTACCTGCACGGATCTGTTTTCATTTATAGATACGAGAACCAGAAATGATCACCAGCACATCAACAAAATCGTAATCACGGCATTGTGGTTGAGTGTTGTGTGCGTGTCTTCATACAGCAGAGGTTTAAAGGGGATACGATCTGTGGTTTCGCTTTATAGCGTTCCTATGTCCAAAGCCTCTTCGACGGGCGCCTTAAGGATCAATCTGTCTTCCTTCAGATCCCCAGAGATGTCATGGAGGCACAGGGCCACTAAACAGATAGCCACTTCCCATCACCACGGCTCTATACAAGGCCTCAGAGGAACACACTAAGAAGGTGTGTGTGTGTGTATGTGTATGTGTATGTGTATGTGTGTGTGTGTGTGTGGTATGGGAACACATTACCTCCAGCTAGAGGGGTCAGGTTTATTTATTTATGAGCTATTGGATTGCTAACAATTAACGTCAGGAAAAGACATTCTAATCTTTTCAATCAGATTTGCTGTCTGCCGGTGGTATTGGCATCAAACTATAGGTGCAGAAGAAAAAGATTTATGGAGGCACCAGAAAAGGTAATCAATGGAAGGCAGCATCTTGAGGATTAGGGAACTATTGGAAATCCCTTTTTGATCATATACATCTCAGATAATACGTTCACTGTGGCCATTGTTAAACCTGCCCTGCATGTTTGTCTTCCTTTGATGTAGCCTATACACATTCTGTAAAACATTTTAGTGAAGCATTTCCAGCTCTTCAAAAATAACCATATCTCTCTTTTAAAGATCCATTTGCTTTTGAGAGCCTTTTTTTTTTTTTAAGTTTTTTTGTCTTCTTTTGAACCTATAATTGGTGCATTTTATACCACAAGCAGTTAGGCAGCACAATGAGCACTTTAAACATAATTTTGTAGAACTTGTTTAATTGTATGTCTGTGTGTTTAATGCTAACTTATTATCTTATAGTGTAGTGCATTTATTATATCAGTGCCTGTAACTATAGGCACAGATGCATGTTTATACCATCTACCCTCAATTGAGGTTCTTTTTTATGTGGGTATGACGGTGGGCATAAGCAATGTAATTTCCATTGTTATCGATGCAATAAACTTGACTTTGACTTTAACTTTGCATACTTCTGTTTGGCTTATTTGTTAATGCTAATTTATGTGAATATTAAGTCAAATGAATGCAGACCTTAATTGTACATGCATACATGCATTTGTAATTTCAATTTATTGGGGATTATTTCTGAGGATTATTTCTGAGGTATTCACATCCAAAGCTGTGTATGAACACTCCTACGAGAATGCATGTACCGTATAAAGGGCCTGATGATGATTGTAAAGCAAGGGAGATTTGTAGCCTGTAGTCTGATACCTACTAAGGGAAATGAAATAACAACAGTGAGTCAAGTCAAGGACGTTTGGGGTTGATCTGGGAACTAGAATAACAGTTCTTATGATTATACTTTGATTAACATTTTACAAAAAATGTATACTGCTACTACAACATTATGGAGCTAATTGTATTTTATTGTGCTTGCTATTAAATATTTGACTAATTGTTTTTATAATGTAACATGATTAGTCTATGCGTTGATGAGCTGGTTTTATTTTACTCAGAGCCTCTCCAACTTTCATTTTCCTTTTAGAGCGGAATGGCATAAGTGGGCGTTTCCTTACAGGCCACCGTATGATGTCGTGGCGTTAGCAGGCTATAACAGGTTGTTCGGATCTGATTAAGCTAAACGAAGTATTTGGTCAGAAATAGTTTTACCGTAAGATATCGTTTGTGATCAAGGAGTCAGCATGAGGCGCGCAGGTTTAGGTAAGATAAAATAATATGTGGTTTTCATCTCATTTTGAAGCTGAACGTTAGCACTACTGTTGCCTTACTGCCAATGTTTATGCTAGCTTGTGTTGTGTTGTTATAATAGTTGACTGTCATTTATAGGCGAAGGGCAACCCGGCAACTATGTCGCAAGTGGTTACAGTGTATATGAAGAAGAAAATGAACATTTACAAGAGGGTCTTCGAGCAAAAGTCACAGCCTTAAAGAGCGTAAGTAGTTTTAGTTTCTGTCTGTTAGCATACTGGAGGCTCAGGAAGCAGACAGCTGCCCTGAGATCATTGACGCATCACTCACATCATGATCTGTCGCTTCACAGCTGACCATCGATATCGGAACCGAAGTGAAGTACCAGAACAAAATGCTGGATGATATGGTGAGTGTGTGATGTTGTCGTGTAGTAAATTACCCGCAGCTACTTGAAGGGTCTTTTTTTTTTTTTTTAAATCAAGATCTGGGCAATACTTACCATGTCTTACTGTACCTCCCAATGTAGGATACAGACTTTGATTCGACGGGCGGCTTGCTTGGCGCCACCATTGGAAGAGTGAAGCAGCTCTCCAGAGGCAGCCAGACAAAACTACTTTGCTATATGTTGCTTTTTTGCTGTTTTGTTTTCTTTGTTCTATACTGGTTCATTAAGCTGAGATGATAACTTATACTCCCTTCCCGTTCCATTTGACTCCACATTCATGACAACCCACCTCTGTCTCGGGCCAAAGATGTGAATCGTTATTCAGAAAGACTGATGGGTTTTCTAATTACTCAAACGAAGGGCCAGGGTCGCCTTGAATTTGTCGGACATGTTCACCTCATAAATGAAAAACATAGTTAAATAATAATTACTGAAAATAGCAAATATTCTGTTGAACCAAGTCGGCTGTATTGATTGAATTAGCATATAGATTAACAAATTGGTGCCAATATGTGGAAACAATGAGAAGATAGATACGTCAAATTGTAATATCCAGGAGAAACGGATGTGTAGGCATCATTAACCCCAGTTTTTTTTTATTCTTTATAACCCGGAAGTGTTCAGATTCCATTATCGACGAGTTAATTTTAAGAGGAAATAGGATTTTAGAATATGTACAAACTATTACTTTCTATTGATGTATCGGTAATTCTTGTCATTTAAACATTGTATTTAATTGTAAATAAACAATCAGTTCTCATGATAATCTGTTGGTTGGTTTTGCAACGAAAGATGACGCCAAAGAATTATTGCCAAAAGTTTTATTTTGAACAACTTAAGTCTGTTTAACATTAAAAAACTCATGAGCCCTCATACAGCATTTGTCTTGGATCAAAATAACCAATAGTTATTACAAACTATTTATAACACGGACACCAAACACTGTCCTTTGAAACATTGGGACATATTTGTAACTACAAGGTTAGATCATTTACCTTGGTGGACTGAACCAGTAAAGGCCAAAATTATTTTTCCTTACATAATATTCTGCTTTTACATTTTCTGATGATCAATCCTTTCATTTATGGCAGGCTAGCTGAGAAGGTTTGCATAGATCCTAATTGTACAACATCATCTTCACATAAAGATCGCCAGATGTCTGACTTGACGTTCCACTCATCAGATATATTGAAGGAACAGAACCATACATAGAAGCACTGGCCTGTCATGTACCTGTTGCAGCTATTCTACACAGAGATACACTTTGTTTCATTTCAAATTTCTTCCAGAATACCTCACTAATGCAAGACAATCAAACACGACAATCACAAACTGTGCTACTTCATTGAAAATAAACCTGGTTACACAAACATTTGTAAATTGCACTTGTGATTTTGTAGAAATCCGGGTCTCGGGTAAAGTGGTATTTGTGATGGTGTGTCACATCAATGATGAGGTCACTTAGGCAGGGTGTCCATGTACTTGCATATAATTCCCAACATTACCTCATCTGCCCCGCCACCAATGGATATTAACCTGGAGTCTCTGTGGGATAAATACAACATATTTTTAACTGTTGGACAACAGCCGAATTGGGTGATTACCAAATACACCCATTTTTGTATTCTTAATAGTGTAAAACCAAAAAATAATGAAAGCATTTATTATGTTTAGAAAACTGTCCACACTTCCATTAGCCTTTCCATGTCTATTAATATATATTATTTTTAGGTTCCATCGGCATCCAGAACATGTTTTTTTTCTCCTTTAGGCCTAATGATACGAATGGTAATTTAAATTTGGGGTTTGGTGTGGTTTCAGTGTTAGGTTCTAGGCACCCTGCTATTGGTGGAAAATCACAATGCCTCTGGCAGGTATTGGTTCTGCCCGCTGTAATTTCACTTTGTGGGTTCTACCACTATCTCTGATGGAACCGGAGGTTCAACTTCTGGTTTTGCTAGCCAAACAGCCCCAGACTATATTAATACCCAATCAATAGATGGCGCTGTAATGTAAAAGTTATGTTTGAAGACCTTCAACTTCAGAGAAAGCGAATGAAGAGCTGTAGCTCAATGTTTTGGCTGGTTCTTTTGTATTGTGGAGAATTTAAAATGTATGCTAAATGATACGATTATAAAACGTCTTAAAGTATATATTATACAATATATTATAGCCCATCTTGATACAATTATGTGTAAGTGGCTATTAAACTGTCAAAAAGCACCACTGAAACTGCTTTTGAAAATACAATCTTCCAGGTGACTTTCAATGTCTAATGTCTGAGAAATGTATGCTGAAGAACCACAGAACAAACGTTTATGTTGTCTGCTCACCGGTAAAAGCGGCTGACTAAGACGTCATTAGTGAAGCCCATGCCCCCCCAGTACTGGAGGCAGCTGTCCCCCAGCTCCCGCGCCAGGCGGCCAGCCTTCAGCTTGGCCATGGACGCCAGCTTGGTCACATCGTTGCCCTTGATGAACAGCGCTGCAACGAACAGAGGACAGACAGATAGAGCGACAGAGAGTGAGACGGAAAGAACAACAGGTGAAGAGTTAAGATTACAAATGACACTGTTATGACGGAAGACATAAAATGGAGGGCAAAGGTGATGAGACCGAACAGGATGAATTCAAAGCAGCAGTAGCGTTTTCTAAGGTTCACTTCTGATCAGATACAGACAAAAAATAATATGTTTTTTAGTTTGTTTCGCTCTCAGGTACTTTCTGTCAATAGGGCTTGACAAAACAGAATGCATTGTGGGATGTTATGTGGACGATACTCCACATAATTCTCAATTCTGTAAATATTGCATAACAGAGGCTAAAGAATACTTTGTTTGGCCACATCCCGCATGAGTCATGCTTTGGTTTCAAACATAGTTTCAAACACAACAATTTCTCCCCACAATGACCAATCATTTCGCAATGAATGACAATAATGACCAAAAAAACATTATTACCAGTACAAATAACATGTGGACTGCGGATAGCAAGAAAGGTAGACACGCACGCACGCAGGCACGCACGCAAGCAGGCACGCACACACACACACACACACCTTTGTTCTGCCACACAAGAGGCCCTTACGAGTGCCAAACCGCTGGATTATTGGGCTCAAACGCTGCCAGTGGAAGCTGAAGTGGGTCCTATTGGTTTGGGTTTCTGTTTGATTAGGCAGGTTTTTTGTCGATGTGGAATTATGATTAATATTTCGATTCTTTGTCGATGTATGGATGACATCGGATAACAACACCCACGTGGGCATTGCTTCTTTAATGGCAATAATCAAGCACCATCACTTCACTTGAAACCTCCTTTCAGTGTCTTGATGACATGGTGATGAGGGACAGGAGTGACACACAAAATCTGTCTTGTCCCATTGACATATCTATGAGAGGGCTGGATAATGTTGTGGCAAAGGTGTCCCAACGCCCGTTCGAAAAAAGGAACAGTGTTCGATCCCCAAAATCAGCACCCTACCTACAGCCATCCTTGAGCAAGACGCCCTAACCCCTTCCCCTTCACAACCCGCTGAAAAATCCCTACAAACATCAAAGTGGATGGTGTGAATCCTAAACAGTGTGAATGCCCACCTGTAGCACGGTGCAGGAGGGAGCGAAGCAGCTCCACCTCAGTCTGCAGCTCGGCCAGCCGGAAATGCACCGTCTGGTGGTGGAGCACGGGCATCTTGAAGATCTTCCTCTGCCGCGTGTAGTCAATGGTCTCCTGGATGACAATGTCCATCGTGGTCAGGGCTGGAGGCAGAGGGGAGCGGGGGAGGGCAGGGGCCATTTGAGGAGACTATTTCTTTCAGAATTGACTTTGTAGTAATGGTGTCACCAAGGAAGAATGTAATTCCTGCATGTGTGTGTGTGTGTGTGTGTGTGTGTGTGTGTGTGTGTCACCAAGGAAGAATGTAATTCCTGCATGTGTGTGTGTGTGTGTGTGTGTGTGTGGTGTGTGTGTGTGTGTGTGTGTGTGTGTGTTCAAGACCACACTGTACAAATGTCCTTAAAACTGGGGGACCGACTGACAGGAAATGCTGCAGAACACTAATGAGTGAGCAAGACTCCCTAAGACCTAGAGTTGCTCAAAAGCGCTTCACGAGACGGGCTAGAACTACTAGAATACTGGCGGACAAGGGGGTCTGGGGGAGGGTGACCTGAGCTCTCAGGGCTACACAGCGCTGTCAGGCAGGATGTACTCTCCAACCCCTTCCTCATTTTACAGCAAGGGGGGATTTACACGGGAATGCATCCCAGAATACCCTGAGAGTGACCTGGAGTGACGTGGAAGAGCAGGGAGGAGAAGAGATTGAGGTAAGAATATCAGCCAGCACGCGTGGGAGGTGTAGTATGAGGTAGCCAGGGCTGAGTAGAGTAAGAGGGGTGGGGGATCACTCACTGTTGGCCACCGCCCAGAGTCTCTCTTCCTGGAACTGGAGCATCTGATAGGTGAAGCCCATGCCCTCCTGGCCAATGACGTTCTTGCTGGGCACGCGGACGTCATCAAAGAAGACCTCGGCGGTGTCTGATGACCTCATCCCCATCTTGTCTATCTGGCGGGCGATATGAACGCCTACGGGCACCGAGGGGAAAACTGATGAAGAGGCCGGCCTCGTACTGGACTGGAGTTTTAATTAAAGTACACTAGGTCGAATGAGGAAAGCTGGAGGCTGTGTGAAATGAAGAGCTTCTGTGGAAAGGGGACGGTAATGTTTTGAAAGAGGGTGATGTTGAAAGTGAGCTAAGAGCTGTAAGAGCGTTGCAAAATTAAACCAAAACCAACCGAAAAACAATTTGGGCTATAAATGATTTTGCCAATGAATTTTGTTTGCTGCATTACATTCATTTAGTCCCATTGAATTCACATTTTTCTATTGAAAAGGCTACACACCCAAGAGTAATGAGAAAATGCTCTATAATTGTAGACAATTTACCATTTAATTATTGTAAAAATAGCCGTTTAAAAAATTGTATTTTGAAAAAAAAAGTAGGTCAGCATTTCCACTAATCAAGACACGTAACAACAAACAAACTAATCCAATGTATAAGAAAAAACGAGAACCAATGCCCATGTTTTAAAGCGGCCATTATCTTCCCACCGTTATCAAACATACGTGGCTTTACTGCAGACATCCATCAAAAGATTGTTTGGTTTAGCATCAGTGTTAATGCACTTATTTGCATCACAACTTGGTACAAAACAAACGTTGTCATTTGTCCAGTGCTGTAAAATATCCATCCAACCAACAACAACAACAACTTCAGTCGATGACATTGATCTATTGTGAGCGTTCTGGTGAAAACAACACTGATTTTTTTTTTTTTACCGGGCAGATCCATGGGCAGACAGAGGAGTGACTTATTGCGGTGCGGCGGTCCGTCACTGGTGTTGGCCAGCAGACACATCCAGTCCGCTTGCGTGCCATTGGTGGTCCACATCTTCCCCCCGTTGATCACATACTCGTCCCCCTCCCTCACAGCCTTGGTCATGATACCTGCGGTGAGGAGAGGACAGAGCGTGTGGCGGGACGGATACGCAGAGGGAGATATATACAGGGTGTGAGGCTGTCTGCCGATTGCCTGTGTGGACGGACGGATGGGCGGGTGAGAAAAGAGTCAACCGATCCCCAGAGCCTCTGAAACGTAACCACAACTCATCCCTCCCTGTCTCGATGGAGAGTGGGCGCATACAATGGGAGTCAGCTTCCACATGAAGCAAATAGTGTGTGTTGTTAGGCTTCAGTATAGGCAAATGTTATCACTGTATGGTCAAAAATAAAGCTACTTTTTTTTTCTAATGGATGATTAGTGTCCGTAATGCTCCTCAATGCAACAGGATGCAAGAGGAAGGAGGAACTTCAGTGCAGATTGAAAGGAAACGGTCCGATCATTGAAGAGGATCAAGGAACGGCCAAGGGACGTACTTGAGACATCGGATCCAGCCCCCACCTCGCTCACTCCCAGACAGGCCACTTTGTCTCCCAGAATAGAGGGCAGCAGGAACTCTGTCTTCAGCTCATGTGAACCAAACCTGCACACACAAATGCCCATTTTTAAGACCCCTCTCGCCGCCTCTCTGTCATCTATGAAATGATGTAGAGATGCTAAATTTTGCGATTAATAGGGTGCTCAATGGTGTGTCGACACAGGTTAATGGGGTCTTTTAAGCATTTTAACAAACTTCTTTTTTATTAGATCCAGCAGAAAGTTATTTACTGTTGAGGAGAGTCCCTCTGCATTGTGGCTTTCCTTGCTGATTGCGATAAGCGGTTTGACATGCACAGTCTCGAGTGCAGGCCTGCGACCTGATGAATTAGATGCCACTTCCGCTTGGCGGAAGGCTGTGAGCAGAGAACATCAGGGGTGTGTAGCAAACAACCACAAGGTTCCATTACAAGGATGATTGGAAGAAATAACGTATATCGCTTCTTGGCACACACAGACCAACGCAACCGCGCCCACGCACACCGAATGCCACTTTTTGGTTATTTCTTTTGATTTGCGCAATTGGTTCTGCGTACCCAAGTTCAATAGATTGCGAAACACTTCACATGTATTTCTCAAGCGCGAGGCCTGAGTGTGTGAGTCATCGGCTAGCATTGGAACAGGAGCTAACAGCGCGCAGGCGTTCAGTGAGCACCTGGCCAGCGCTGGAGTGGCCATGTCCGTCTGGACGCCGATCGCCATGGGGATCCCTCCGCAGCGGATGTTACCCAGCTCCTCCGAGACCGCCACGCTGTAGCTGAAGTCCAGGCCCAGACCCCCATACTCTGAAACACAGAGCACACGGCACCGGACACACGGCACACAAACACGCGCGCGCACACACACACACACACACACACACACACACACACACACACACACACACACACACACACACACACACACACACACACACACACACACACACACACACACACACACACACACACACACAGTTGAGGTGCTTGCTTTGCTGAGCATCAAATACAGCAGCATCATCAAATAAATATGCAATCATGCAACATTAACACAAAAACCCAATAACTTTTTATAATTGGAAAAATACCTCCTAACAATAAGGAGTTTTGGACTTTTTTGTCCATGATGGCCATATCGAATGAGGTACATCGTTGTTTATCTAAAGCTTATATAACTTAGAATTGATAAAACAGCATACTAATTAAGAAATTGAAAGTAATGAGTCATGTTGCAGTCCAACCGTTTATCATAAGCCTAACTAGCCTATTAAAGTTGGGACTTATTCAATGCATATGTCAATGTTGTTGTGGCAAACATGTCCAAAAGGCTCTGCATTGATTGTTTGCAAGGTGGTTAATGACTATTCCCATCTATTTGTCATGAATACAATCAAGCTCATTTCAATTATAGTCAGGTGTAGAAAAATTAATTGAACCAAACCAATGCTTGCAAATGACTGAAATTTAATTATGGAGCCATCATAGTGTGTGTGTGTGTGTGTGTGTGTGTGTGTGTGTGTGTGTGTGTGTGTGTGTGTGTGTGTGTGTGTGTGTGTGTGTGTGGTGTGTGTGTGTGTGTGTGTGTGTGTGTGTGTGTGTGTGTGTGTGTGTGTGTGTTGTGAGTGAGTGAGTGAGTGAGTGAGTGAGTGAGTGAGTGAGTGAGAGAGAGAGAGAGAACTACATTAAATACATGTAAAGCACATCTTAAAGTGAGATGAGTTTTTATCCCTAAAGCGTGTATTGTAAATTGGGGGGGGGGGGGTACAATAGAGGATTACGGGACAGTGCACCTTTGCTTATTACGGGTTAATTCTTTTTATTGTTTTCAGTTCTATGGTGTTGACATGACCTACAACTGAAGACAATCAGACTGACAAGGGACCAGGTTTAACATGGAAGGGTGGGTGGGGGGGGGATATAAAGACAGGAAACAGACACAGCTGCATGGCGATAAGGCTCCGATGGTCCTGGAAACCCTGCGGTGGATCATGTGGACAAAGGGAAGCGCAGAGCTTTCACCCACTTTCATCAAAACAGCTGCCCCAGCGGGCCAGCATGGAAGCAAAGGAGAACATTGACACGCAACAGATGCTGCCTGGCATATTTCCTTTATTCAACCTTTTAATATTCAGGTTGAATAAAGTCTAATGGGGGTTGTGTGACAGCTCTTTTGCAAGAGACCAGGAAGAGAGAGACCAAACAGAGAGACCAGAGGGAAAGAAAGCAGGGAAAGAGACACCATAGAGACCAGAGGGAGAAACCAGAGTGAGAAAGAACGGATAGAGAGAGAGGGACCAGGGAGCGAGAGACCAGAGAGAGAGACCAGAGAGACAGCAGAGAGAGAAAAACAGGGAGAGACCAAAGAGACAATCGAGAGAGAAACCCAGAAAAGACCAGCGAGAGAGAAATCAGGGCAAGAAGACAATAATAAGAGAGCGAGAGAGCGAGAAAATGTGAAATTATACAGTCAAGATGTTCATCTAATTGTGGATAATCTCCTATGACATTCTATTCTCGTCGTCTCCATCTGGGCTGAAAGTATTTCAGTTATGCATGGAACTAGACTGACATGCCTACATTGGAAAGTGATCCTGCTGATTAACGATAAGGCGGGGTCTTGGTGGCCTTCATTAGCAATGCCTTTGTGGAAGTAGACAACAAATTCAGTGGGTTCACACATTTACTTATAGGCCAAGGACTGTCAGCCTATGAATCCTTATGTACCTAGCGATTCATTACGGTACACGACCTGTACTGTACACTGTTAAAATTAAGCAATGTAGAAAGGAAAAAGTCAGAATTTTAAGGTCAGGACTTAAAAATGATAAGAAAGATAAGAAAGAGGTGTGATTCATAGTGTACTCCAAAATGGCAACAAAACGAAGAATTAAGTAAATATTATTAAAGAAAATCTTTGCAAATCACTCAACCCTCTAAGCACTGCCATCCAAAATATTAGGTTTGATGGGGGAAAGTGTGTATCCATCAGACGGGAGAGAGGGCCAACGCCAGGTGCTGTGGAAAGAACAGATAAAACACAGCTAGGGGAGCCAAGGGTCATCCCTGTTGACCTCCCGACCAGGTTCCCATGGCAACACTTCCTGTCCTCTTGTTTTCAGAAGGGAGTATCTCCATGAACAGGATGCATTCATATTCCCTACTCCTTATTGTATATAAACGGTTATACGTGGAAAGCACATCTTTGAGGACAGGACATGTCAACAGAGCTGTCGGTCTCATTGTCACATGGAACAGGGGAGGCTTCTCAGTGCATGGCTGTAATCCCGGGTGTTCTTGTGTGTGCACAAGAAAATTTTGCCATGTTGATTAAAGATGTAACTAGTAGGGATGGGTCGGTCGCGAACGATTCGTTCACAACGAACGAATCCTGAAGGTGAATGACAAGAACTGATTCCCAAAACAAGAGAACTGATTCTTTGATTCTTTTTTTCTTTTAACATAAAACAAAAATATGGTCACGTAAATAAAATATAGAAATGAACAGAGCTCCGTCTCCCCGCGACATTATCATTGATTGAGTCAAATCTTCTCAAAGATTCAGCCAATGAGAGTACTACAGCAGGTAGCAATCGCCTTGCCATGGCACATTGGTAAACAAATGACAAGGCACCGCCACACAAGTTAACTAACAATCGCTGTAGGCTTCAATATCATGCAAGCACTCAATACGTTTTATTTTTATTTTGTTCTACAAGGCAATTGCATGCTTTAACAAAGTATTTGTTTTACCTACCATGAAAACGGTCGAACTGCGTCGTATAGGCCAATGCTACAGAAATTTGTTTCCTTTGTTTTCCGAACGCGCACCGTGTCTGAAAACTTTTTTTCGTTTCTGTTTTATTCCCCCTCGTTTCCACCGCGCGGTGCGGTTCTATTCGGTGCGGCCTGGCGCAGCTCAATTACGGCTGGCGTTTCGACCGCCAACAGTACCCTTATGGTAGGGCAGACTGTGAAAAAGCCTTAATTGGCGGGCGTACCCAATACTTATAAGCAAATGACGTAATCTGACTTAACGAACGAATCAAACGGCCGAATCAAACGAACGAATCAAACGAACGAATCGTGATAGTGAACGGAACTGAAAGAACTGACTCCCGGAAAATAATCGTTTTGCCCATCCCTAGTAACCAGCCATGCTCGCTTTCCTGTAACCCCCCCCCCCCCCCCCACTGTGTCTTTGAAAACACAATAATACTCAACAAGCTTAAAAGGAGGTAATAACGTTGAATTTGTAATAAACTATTTCCCCAGAAATTATATTTGTCAATGGACGCAGCAGCAACAATGGAAACAAATAACGACAATGTCAACAATGAATACCCTTTTCTGTCAAAGTTTGAATCTAAATAATGATAATGCACAGGTTTCCTAATAGTCCAATTGCCTGAAATAACTGCTAGTTCTTCTGTCAGGATATTGGGTTATCATCTCAGGACGGGCCAATTCTCACAGCACTAGGCCCACTTCAAAATGAGCATACTCAAATTCCCATCGGTTAATCCAGTGCATCTCCATACCATTTCCTTGGCCCTGCTTTACCGCCTAATCCTGACCACTAATTCTTAAGGGATGTGCACTCAGCACATTCTTAATCCCCCCGCCTCCTTCTGGTTACCACAATGACCTCTACATTTACAGGGGACTTCATTTCCCTCTTCCCACAGTTCACCATACTTACACACAGCCTTGTTCAATTTTACAAACCACAACATTCAAAAGGCTACTGAATGCCTGGCCCCAGCTGCCTGCACCATCTGGAGAGACCATAACAGGATGACAGGTGGGGTGGGTTGCAACCTGCGACCCTCTCATAACCCAGAGATCTTGGGCTGAACACATTCTCAACTGAGCCCACTATAATGGGGAAAATATCACATATAGGAGAACAACGCAAACCCTATAGAGGACTAGGACCACAAACCAAACCCATCTCTGGTTCTAATTTCCTACTTTATTGGTTTGTTTTAAAACCAACCGACGGAGGTAGCAACATTGTTAACCTCGAATCATGGATGTGAGGGGTATGCTTCTATGAGATGATTGGGATTATCGGGCTATTCTCAAAAGCCGTACCTGCTCTGCTTTACTTATTGCAGAAATGCGATTTGTATGCCATACAATGCCTGGTGCCGGACGCATTGTCCTCCCAATCCCCTTAAGTAAAAAGCTATTTATTGGGCGATTGTATATTGCATTATAAATGCCTAAGGTAGGCAGACAGAATCCCTAAGTGATACAGGCACTGCAGCAACACAAGCAGAAAAGACAATCCTGATGTTTTCTGAATTTGGTGATGGCCACAACAAAAAAACAAAAACAAAAGCTGAAAAATAGCTATTTTGTCTTTGCTTTTCACCCCTTAGCTGGCTGACATTTTCCAGCCTTATTCAAGCAGTTCATTATGTCAAGATGAACACGGGCGTGGCTCTGACCGGAGTTTCACTCCACAATGACAAAGCAATCATCATGTCAACATTTCATTTCAACATTTGATTTCTGCAGAATATAGACAAGACAGATCATAGTTGTCTTACCGACTGGTTTGTTGACGCCTAAAATGCCGGCGTTCCCCAGGATCTTGAAGATTTTGTGCGCAGGAAACTTCCCCTCTGCCTCCCATTGGTCCACATGTGGGTTGATCTGCTGGTCAATGATCTACAGCAGAAACACAACAGTGATCGTGTGTGTGTGTGTGTGCATGTGTGATTAAATATATATATATTTTTTTTTTAGTGCTGTCAAGCGATTAAAATATTTAATCGCATTAATGTCAAAGTTAACTCACTTTTTTTTTTCTATGCTAAATATCCCTTGATTTCTTTGTCCCATTCATTTTTCTCATTTTAATGCTCTTATCAACATGGAGAAGTGCATCGGCTTGCCTTGTGCAAATATTTTTTTATTGATAACAACATTGGCATATTGTACTCATCAAAACAGGATGATACAAAAAAAAAAGCCTATAGTGCATTTAAACGATGAACATACAAACATACTGCCTTGAACATAGCAGTCAATACTGCTTCCTTGTTTTGAGCCAAAGAAAAAAGTAAAAAAAATAAAATAAATTGCGTTAATCACGCGATAAAAAGATTAACGGCGTTAAAATTGGTTTGCGTTAACGCCGTTAATAACGCGTTTAACTGACAGAACTAATATTTTGACATCTTAAGCATGGAACCCGATGTCTTTTGGGTGACATATACACATAAAGAATTCAAAACATGCCTATGGACTGGGATTACACCCGTTCTTAAATCTGTGAATACCAAAGTTGTAGACAGAGTTTATGTCAGCCAAGGATACCTCCACTATGATTAGACTTGGCTTGTGGCATTACATAGACAAGTATTTACACTCAGCCTTCTGCTACCGAGCTTTCCCGAGAAATGGAATGGGTTCAGACAAAGAAGCCTTGAAGGCTGACTCATTTTGGAAGCCTTGTAGTACTCTGAAGCTCCTTGGAACAGCACTTGTGGAGGAGAGACTGCTTTGCTGTGAAACACGTTGTTCCATCTCTGTCTGCATGAGCTGCTTTGCTGTATGGAATATATATACCCCTTTTGTAAATACCTTATTCTAGATCTATGTGAGATATGGTATTTGTGACGTTTGAATCAATGCAATATGTTTTTTTTTGCGATGTAAGCTTGTACACCTAACATCGAGAGACTATACGTTTACTTGAGATGGTGAGCCCACCAAACAGATGGGCTAGAATGTGAGTTAACAAATGAGAGTACGAAAGCTTTGTTGGTGTCCTGCAAAAGGTTGAGGTTACTCGTCTTTTTGTCTGAGAGCCAATCAATGCCAGAGTAAAGAGAATAATGTTCTGGAAAGTTTTTTTAGATTGTAACATTCTCGGCCATGAATTTAATTGATTTGTGTCAGAGCAAAAAAAACTTTGGGAGTTCCGAGAACCATCATGAATACAGAACCTTAAAAAAAACGTGTACTGTAATAGTGCCGTACAATTACAAAAATATCAATAATGCTCTTTGTTAAACAGAAGCAGCAGACCAAGCGTGGACTAGTCCGTTCTATCGGTATGTTTCTGTGGAACACACACACCACTATTAACTAGATGTGAGACAAAATATCGATACAGCGATATATCGTCGCCCTTCTTCGTGCGATACGAGAAACAATACACCCAATATCGATAGATTGGAATCTTAATGGAACCCGGGTCGCTTCGGTAAGGACTGAGCCTTAAATGGTACACAGTGAACTACCCCAAATATTGATATTTTAATTAATAAAGTAAGACGCACTAAAAAGATTTCCCTACTCCCAGCGTTGCTACTCCATTTTTCGTCGAGGCAGTTTGAAAGAGAACCGACAATTAACTAATTTTTCAGGCATTTGATATAATTCCTGTTTTAAGCCTTGGTGAGTAACGTGTACATTTTCTACAACATTTTGGATTAAGAGAAATTTTTTTGGGGACTTTAGGAGTGGGTTATGTATTGTACAAACTCACCTTGGATAGCTCTGATCTTGAACATTCAGGGAAGGATATCCTGTAACCCTCATCTGGGCCATAACTTTAGCACACTTTTCCAGAAAACCTTTGGTCACTCAGTCTTCCCTTTCCGCTAGGTCGTTTGTGGCAAAGCATCTCCCCTTGTGGGCCAGTTTATTTAAAACTACTGTGCATCCTATGTGGCTTTACTCGCAAGTCAAGCTTCCTCCCATTTAAAACATCCTTGATTCAGTGATTAAATTAGCCTTCGTTTATCCTCTGAAGGCGCCGGTTGGATAAAATGTTATATGCAGCAAGACGACCCGGCGCCCAGCTATATTTAGAGCAACGGATGTCTGAAAGTGTGGTTGAGTCATGGTTTGCCTTTGTTTATGTATGGTGTATTGTTCTTGAATTTTGATTGTAAATTGATTACAGGGAAAACTGCCAGTAAAATACTAGCCCTTCAATGGGAAGCCTAATCACAGTGGTAAGTGACTGGTTAGTTAGTAATTAGTTAGTTAATGCCTTTGTTTACTTATCTGTTATTAAAATAAACCTACTACAGTAGTATAACGAATATAGTCTGTATTCCTCAGTGTCAGTTAAGATGAAAACGCTTGAACTATCTTGTCATTGGGTAAGCGTATTGTTACTCACTAGGGGAGTAACGTCAACACAATTACATAAATTTGACCCCTCACCTACTTGCTTTCACTGTCTGGTGCGACTTCGTGAAGGAATTAGGAAATGAATGCTCTTTACTATTCCACTTTCAATTGCTGTATCCTTTTACAGTTTCTTTTTACAAGTCCACGTCTAACCTTTATGAATGTTGTCATGTTGTAGTAATCATATGCTCTCATTTCCATACCTTTTTGATGGACTCCTTTAATGCAAAATGCTCTGGCGTGTAGATCAAATGGTCCGCTGTCGTCTCAGGTTCATTGGAGGGAGTGTGTTTGGATGACGATACATTTTGTGACAACTTTCGAAAACCTCCTATGCTTGAGGATCTGTACAAATGACAGATACCTGCAATCTGACCTGCAGCGCGGACAGCCATGTTTACACTTTACACCAGTATGTACGGTTGGTACGGAAAGACCGTAGCGCCAAAAGCGATTCGAAATTATCAAATCACCCTTATTTTTTAGATAAACCGTTAGCGCTAAATAGGCATTCGTGCACCGTTTAGGAAAAAATACAATATATTTGCTTGAATTAAATAATTAAATTGATATGTTGCTCGCTGTGTGTAGTTGTGCTACTACATAATACACAACACCTGTATACCTGCGTGCTCCACTCAGGAAAAAAAGCGAATGCCATATCGACAGGTTCGGTCATCCTTTCAATGAAAAGCCACACCAACACACACAAAGCGTAACCTCACCGAAACTCGATGTTAATTTATTCAGGAACTCATGAATATGAACAACAAGCTGCCACCTTAACCTTTATGTCATTGCAACTACTATTCTTCACACAGGTCTGTAAGTGATAATCCATAGAAAGACGTGGGAGAGGCGGGAGATAGTCCTTGAGCACTAGTGAGGTGCAATGCGAACAGCTCCTCGGGTCCCCGTCTAGCAGATGACGCAGCCACCTTTCTCCTTGAACGGGTTCTTGTCCTCTGGCATGCCCTTCACTAAGATGTCTTCCACCTCGGCGGCCACAATGTAGTCCTTGATCTCCTCGCAACATTTGGATGTCTGAAGTGAACACAGTGGCATTGACATTCAGCAGCTTTTTCATGCGAATGACAATAAAGTATAAAGTCTCTCTCTCTCTCTCTCTCTCTCTCTCTCTCTCTCTCTCTCTCTCTCTCTCTCTCTCCTCTCTCTCTCTCTCTCTCTCTCTCTCTCTCTCTCTCTCTCTCTCTCTCTCTCTCTCTCTCTCCCACACTCTTGCTCTCACTATATCCATATCACATGTAACTGAATCTATTGATCAATTAATAATAGCATAATATAATAATAGAACAATCATTTTTCTTACCAACCACCTCTCAAGTTTGACTTCAATTTTCTTCTGGTCCAATTCCATCTGGGCCTTGTCCTTGTCCGTCAGATCATCCAAATTAATGACTCCTGGCATCCTCTATGACAATGACACACAGAACTGTTTTCACATGGATATCTAGTAATCATATTGGCTTCCATGCACTCCATGTCGCTTTGCCACATCCCATAAAATCCCAGTTTAAGATAGGAAGACATAGGAAGACACAGAACAATCGAATAGAAAACAATAGAAAACAATGAAACATTTAAGTTGAGAAAATGTACTTACGGCTGTTGAACAGAGATGTCTGTCAACTCTGCCAACTTCCTGTAGAATCCTTCTCCCCGGCCTCAATCTGGGTTATAAAGTAATCCGCGTAAACAAGCCAAATCCTGTAATCTGATTAAAGCAAGCTGCCTGCATATTCCTCCACCTCTTTAAGTGATTTTGTCAGAGGACAAAGTCATTCAAACTGGTGTCTATGTGGATGCAGTGTAAATATGTCGTCACAATAGATATTACATGTGAATCTCCATGAAATGGATCAATGTTAAAATAACTTGTTTTCCTTGTAAAAGATATGGGTCAAGGGGCAGTGCTATGGGATGGAGATCACTTTGCTAAAACGGCTAATCTGTATTAAGTCTCCACCTGTTTGGTTGGAGATACCCATAGAGTGCCAGCTGTGAAAATCGAAGCTCTATAAAAACAGAGGAATTACCTGGTAACATTTTAGACCTCAAATTTTTTATTAGAATTGTCAAAAGTGTCAAAACCTCACCTACGGATGATAGCATTTCCATTTTGGTTGGCTCTCCTAATGCATTATAGCCCATGGCAGTATAATGCATATATATTATTATAGTGCGCATGCATCACCTAATAGACCAAGCACGTAATTTTGTAATAGTAAAGAATTGTACAATTTGGACAAACTGTGTGTGGGTGTATATGCACATGTGTTTGTGTGTGTGTGTGTGTGTGTGTTTGTGTGTTTGTGTGTTTGTTTGTGTGTGTGTGTGTGTGTGTGTGTGTGTGTGGTGTGTGTGTGTGTGTGTGTGTGTGTGTGTGCGTGTGTGTGTGTGTGTGTGTGCGTGTGTGCGTGGTGTGTGTGTGTGTGTGTGTGTCAGTGACACTGTGTGTGTGTGTGTGTGTGTGTGTGTGTGTGTGTGTGTGTGTGTGTGTGTGTGTGTGTGTGTGTGTGTGTGTGTGTGTGTGTGTGTGTGCGTGTGCGTGGGTATTGGTGTAGTCAGTGTGTGGGCAATAGAAGAGAGCAGTAGAAACATGATCGCTGGTTAATGAATTATTAAATGTATATTTTTGGATCAATAAAAGCATGGTGAGGCACCACCAGAGCTGATACATAATGCTTTTCACATCCTGATGATGATCATTGAGATGACGATGACTATTACGGTAATGACGATGGTGAGTATAGCCTTGACGCTGGCATGCGGGACCACCCCCCCCCCACACACCACACACACACGCGCGCGCGCGCGCGCGCCACACACACACACACACACACACACACACACACACACACACACACACGCACACACATTTGCGTAATAGAATTCCAGTCATTTCGTTGAACTCTATGTGTATATATCCCGCCCATTATTAGTTTCCGCCAGATAAACTTGCCGCGGCTATATAAAGTGTTGGGTCGGGATGTCCAGAATACAGACAAGTCTTGGATTGAACCTAAAACAAAAAGACAGCAAAATGGAACGCAGCCTATCCCTGTTTACGCTCTTATGCTCGCTTCAGCATGTTTTTTCGCTGCCAGATAACGGTAAGAAACGTCGTGTTTTTTGGAAGTAAATTGTTTTGCGACAACTGCACTATCCTAGAAGATATTTTAAGAGAACAATTTTGCATGGTAAACAACACTTACTTTCCTGTTTTCCATTTTTAGGTGTCTGTCTTCTGCAAGTGGACGAGGGGCCGTGCAAAGCATTGATTCCGAGATATTATTATAACACCATCACACAGAAATGCGAGGAGTTTCACTATGGAGGGTGCAAGGGGAACGCCAATAACTTCAACAGTTATACGGAGTGCCTGAAAACATGCTATAGAATCCCAAGTACGTTGCAGTTAAACAAATGCAAATGGAGCAAAATAAATCTGGATTTTCGCCCGAATGCATATCTACAAGGGCATATATATATATATATATATATATATATATATATATATATATATATATATATATATATATATATATATATATATATATATAGGCCTATACGATTATAATAACATTTATAACTTAAACAACAAACTTTTTAACAAATTTGACCCCTGCATTAACTTTCAATATAATCTCTTTGTGTTTCTTTTATTTAAAGAAGTCCCACAAATGTGTAGATACCCCCAGGAGATCGGCAACTGCCGGGCCCTCCACAAGCGCTATTCCTTCAACATGACCACCATGCAATGCGAACCATTTTACTATGGAGGCTGCCAGGGCAATGCAAACCGCTTCCTGGACCTCAAAGTCTGCAATGAATACTGCAGCCCCCACAAAAGTCAGTATTACTTATGATATCTGGCCATCGTCTTTGCAAAGTGCATTGGCCTCTATAGACAAGTCAGTAGTAGGCCTACAAAATAAAGTTGGACTGATTAAAGGGACTCCTGTAACTTTTCTTCAGGTTTTGACTGTGTGTGCACTTTGTTTTCAGCCATTCCTATTCTGTGCCTGGATATGCTGGACAGAGGGAAGTGTGCGGCGTCCATCCCACGCTTCTACTATAAAGCATCGAGCGGGACCTGCGAGGAGTTCAGCTACTCAGGCTGTGGCGGCAGCCAGCAACAACTTTGTATCTAGGAGGAGCTGCACGGACGTCTGCGTTAAAGGTAAGCCATTACAAGTGTGTGTGTGTGTGTGTGTGTGTGTGTGTGTGTGTGTGTGTGTGTGTGTGTGTGTGTGTGTGTGTGTGTGTGTGTGTGTGTGTGTGTGTGTGTGTGCATGTGTTTGTGTGTGTGCATGCATGTGCATGTGCGCTTGTTGCGCGCAAGCGTGCTGTTGTTCTAGATTTTAATGTACCTGTTGCACTTCAGAATTTCTAGTAGCATACTTAACGAATGAAGTAGGGGAATCATGACCTGTCTATCATCATTCATAATATGAATTAATGTTAAGGGCCTTAGGACCACTGCTTTGGTTCCTGCTTATATGAAAGACAATATGCTGACGCAACAAAGGAGTTCATTATGCGTTTTTATGAGTGTATTATGTTAACCTTTTTTTTAACCTTTTATTCTATTTCTCTAGTTCCGGGATATAAAAATAGCAAGGACAGCGCCAACAGACGGCGGGAGCGAAGATACCGAAACAATATGATTAAAGATGAGCTTGCTTCGAGGTTCCAGCGCCGAATGGATAACTCAATGCAACCTGCCATGTTTTGAAGTTGGTCTGCCATCCTGCTGTGGCTGCCTGAATAATGACATTGCACTGCTCCCTGTATTCGACTACAGTCAATATTATACTGTGAAGTGGAGCAGTTGAAACAGAGTTTCCATTAATGTGAATCAATAATCCAACATATTTTTTTGGATTATTGAGTATATCAAGTTGGAGACTTCTGCACTAATGTGACCGATCTTGGATTTGTATACGTTGTTATATCTTATATATGTGTGTGAGTTTGCACAGATGAGTGTTTGTGTGTTTGTGTGTGTGTGTGTGTGTGTGTGTGTGTGTGTGTGTGTGTGTGTGTGTGTGTGTGTGTGTGTGTGTGTGTGTGTGTGTGTGTGTGTGTGTGTGTGTGTGTGTGTGTGTGTGTGTGTGTGGTCAATTTGACTTTGTTCTTTTTTCATAAAATAAAATATATTTGTTATGCTAAAAACTAAACAATATATATTTTTTACATTATTCCTTCCCTTTGAATGACAATCCCAAACCGTTCCAACATGAAACATCAGATACACCATTCAATCTAAACACAATACAATAACTTAAACCGTTGACTCTTTAGTTACAATCTCTTCAAATAACCAAACCAAAATGTATCACTTTAACATTATTTCAATTTATACCATGGTCTGGGGGAGTACTCGATTCTGATTGGCTGCAGGGTGTGCATTAACCCCTGATATAGGCCTACGTAAGTAATTACAGTCAAATTGTCTGTTCAGCCTTCAAAACGCGAGCTGGTAAATTGTGAAAAATGCATTAAACTGTAATCACAAAACGTGGTTATATGCTATAGACCCTATAGTAACTGTTGTATAACGACTGGGACGAATTTCAAATTATAAATAGGCCTATGTACACTTTACGTTGGAAGTGCGATTCCCATTGAAACGAATGGCGCGGTGATTCGGTCATCAAAATGAGAGCTGGTAAATTGTGAAAAATGGATTAAACTTGCAATCAGACAACGCGATTATATGCTATAGACCCTAGACAGTATCTGTGGTATAAACGCTGGGACGAATTTCGAATTATGAATATGTACAAAACAATGCATAACGTTGGCTCTCTGGCTCAAGTGGACAATAATAGCCTACCTCCCGTTGCCAAGTTCTAAGGTCCGTCCTATTTACTGGAGGAGTGAACAAAGTTTCCGTTGCATAAGAGAGAGGGTAATGATTGTTCCAGGTATTAGTCAAACCCTCAGGCGTTACTAGAGTAACAAAGTTATGGCGTTTGAAAAACGTTATATTTAGATTGTAAAATGCATGAAAATATAATTGAGTGGTCTTAATTTATTTTCTTTGGCAAGTAACCGTGGTATAAGCAGAATAATGCCCTTCGAGGTGTCCATTATCAGGAATGAAACTTTGCGGAGGCAAACGTCTGACACGCCTCCGCATCGTCCATTAATTCCTGATAATAGACACCTCGAAGGGCATTATTCTGCTTATACCACGGTTACTTGCCAAAGAAAATAAATTAAGACCACTCAATTATATTTTCATGCATTTTTTCCCCTTACGTAGGCCTATAACCCGTCTCCTGATCAGCCAATCAAGCGCGAGTTAGATCCTGTCAGGAAATAACTGATTGTTAGAAGAGGAAGTAGTATTTAGGAAATGCCATGGTTCTCCAATCTCCCCTCTGAGGCAAGACTATGATAACAACCTCAAATGATATCCAAACACACACACACACACACACACACACACACACACACACACACACACACACACACACACACACACACACACACACACACACACACACACACACACACACACACACACACACACACACACACACACACACACACACACACGCACATACTCAAACACAAACAGGGGAAGTCTTAAACCTCCCTCGCTCTTTTGTGTGCATGTGTATGTTGATAGTAGAGTAAATATTTGAGCATATTAAAGTACTGATGACATACATTTTTTGCCATAGCGGGTTCTCAGACTTCAGACCCACCACTAATTTTGTGCAGTAAAATAAGCGTTTCCCTTCCCATAATGGCAACGGAGTGAGACATTTCTTTGTTTTATTCTTGTTCATTACTGTTCCCTTCTTCATTCTTTTTCAGGCCTGTGATCATAAACAGGGAAGGCAAGCTGGCATGCAAATACATTTTTGGGAATGAAATATTGCTATAAAAATAAATCTGAGGTTCCAGCTCAGTTCTTGACCCTGACCCTCTCTCTCTCTCTCTCTCTCTCTCTCTCTCTCTCTCTCTCTCTCTCTCTCTCTCTCTCTCTCTCTCTCTCTCTCTCTCTGCTCTCTCTCCTCTCTCTCTCTCTCTCTCTCTCTCTCTCTCTCTCTCTCTCTCTCTCTCTCTCTCTCTCTCTCTCTCTCTCTCTGCTCTCTCTCTCTCTCTCTCTCTCCTCTCTCTCTCTCTCTCTCTCTCTCTCTCTCTCTCTCTCTCTCTCCTCTCTCTCTCTCTCTGCTTCGCTCCCTCTCTCTCTCTCTCCTCTTCTGCTCTCCTCTCTCTCTCTCTCTCTTGCCCCCCCCCCTCTCTCTCTCTCTTCTCTCTCTCTCTCTCTCTCTCTCTCTCTCTCTGTCCTCTCTCTCTCTCACTCTCTCGCTTCGCTCCTCTCTCATCTCTCTCTCTCTCTCTGCCTCCTCTGCTTCGCTCTCCTCTCTCTCTCATCTCTCTCTCTGTCTTCATCTCTCTCTCTCTCTTTTCTCTCTGCCTCTCTCTCTCTCTCACTCTCTCTCTCATCTCTCTCTCTCTCTCTCTCTCTCTCTCTCTCTCTCTCTCTCTCTCTCTCTCTCTCTCTCTCTCTCTCTCTCTCTCTCTCTCTCTCTCTCTCTCTCTCTCTCTCTCTCTCTCTCTCCCTCTCTCCCATAGCAGGAAAGCGTATTCCTGACCGGGAATTAAGGGAGTAGCAATACCAATGAGGAGGAGAAGGTGAAGGAGGGGAGGAGGAGGAGAATAAGAAGAAGGGGAAGAAGGAGGAGGAGAGTGTTTCTTCTTTTAAAAAGCAATTTGCACATTTGATATTCACCGGCAGATCTTAAATTGGGCTAGATCCAATCCTCCCATGCCTACTTTCTGTTCCATTTTGAATGTCAAAATGTTCCAAGACGCCTTTCGAAGACGATTGCCATCAACATCTATCCACCTTATTTGCCATCTTATTCTTTTATTATTCACCTTTCTTATTATTTTCTTTCTTTCAGGGCCTATCTTCGCCAAAGCTGTACTTGCTCCAATCTCCCGTAATACAATGTACCGTCTTGTGATGCATTGAAACAATAAATATTTATGAAAGATATCAAAGCAATCCGTAGGGCCATTTTGCCCCAACTATAAATAACAGTAAAGGGCATGCATCTGGCCTAGATGGCCTGCTGTTAAGGGGCCCATGCTAAATCACCAGTTAGCAAGTGAATACAGGCTGTTAAAGGTAAAGGTACAGCCTGGCGCTGGAGCTACAGCTGTAGGCCTGCTGGCTACCGTCTCAGGAAGGCACACAGTGGAGCCCTTGCCCTTACAAGTTTAGCATTATCTTTCTGTACTAGTATAGAGGCCTGTAATGATGTACTATTAAAATGCTATATATTTGGTATAGAGGTAGGTCTGTTGACATTTGCATGTGAGTCATACTATTACTTGATTTAGGAGAGGCTGTTCTAAAGCGACAAACAGAGAATTCTAACAGGCTACCATGTCATTCAGGAGCAGGTAGGGGTGAGATATCTTGCTAAAGGATGACACAAGTGGAGTGTGAATCAAATTAAGGATCTTTTGGTTGGAAGCCAAAAGTTCCCAATTGCAGCTGAGCGCTTACTACACTTGGCATTATAATGTTTTTACAAGTTCAACCCATTAAATTATGAAAAATAGTCATCGCAACAAAAAACAGCAACACTTTTTTTTTTGGAAAACCTTCATATCTTTCACGTACTAGTTTTAGTGCTTTGATTATTGCTTTTTATGTTGTATCTCTAATACAATATTCATAAACAACTTATTTATTACCAATTGTTGTGGTGGTGTAATTTGTTTTCACCAAAAGGCATGACATATGTATCAGTGAATCATTACCAAAGGCCTCGGCTTGTGATTTCCAATTACCATAAATCCCTGACTTGGAACCACCGAAAATGCGTAACGGGTGCTGATTCCTACTGGATACGAAGGAATCAGTCTCGGCTCGAGATGGCTGATCTTTATGTGGCTTTTGAATTATTTCCAGTTAATTTGGCTATCGTTCACAATGGTAATGAATTAAATGATTTTGAAGCACGGAGGGTTCATAAAAATCGCCTGATTAAATGATATAGTCCAACAAAAGCGCACATTTATTGCTGCCCTACCAACTAGATCTTTTAAGACAAAAACAGGAAAAAAAAATGATGCAAGACATGTGATATATTCTTAAATGATGTAGAATGTATGTTTTATCTTACTAAAATGTGCATACAATTAGAATCAAGCAAGCATGAAGATATCGCGCTCCTATTGGCTTTGGTGGATGCTTTGGTTTTCCGCAGGAAAGGATAGTCTCTCAGATGCCTCCTGGTGGTAGATTATAGATAATAAAATAAACCCAATAATATCATATGCTGAAAGTTGTGATTGTTTCGGATATTAACACCAGAAATTGATGATTCCACAGGCAATTGTCTTCAAAGTCACAATTTCAAGTTTTTTGCAATCTGATCTAGCATTGGTTTTAGTACTTAGAAAACCCCAACACACAACCAAAACACAAAGAGAAAAAGGGGCTCTCTGTCCAAAAGTTGGCTTGTTTGTCTGACCTGTTGCGTGTCTCTTCCTCAGTGCGGGGGGGTCGGACATTGAGCTCCTCTCTGAAGCTGACCTGATGTATCACAACTCTCCGGCGGAGAGTAAACAAACCCAGATTCAGCATCGTGTTCCTCACGGTTTGAGTTTTGATGAAATCGAAACACTCCCTTGAAAAGTGTGACTTCTTCTAAAGCCATGCCCTTTCCATCCCCTATCCTTCTGTAGTTCAATCACATTCCCCTTGGAGAATACATCTTTTTCTCAATCTGCATGTGCTTGACTTTACCCCCCCCCAAGATGGCATAGTGAGAGAACAGACATTTCTTTGAAAAGGGGGAATGGATTTGTTATTAGTCTGAAGCTGTTAGTCTGAAGCACGCTGCATAGGACACTCAGCTCTAAGAGTGCCGCCCATTTGGTTTTATTCACTTTAGGCTTACCAAAACACACCTGCTTCACACACACAGACACAAACACACACACACACTCACACACACACACACACACACACACACACACACACACATACAGATGCACAGAGACATACACACACGGCTACACGCGCACATGCACACACACATACACGCACGCACACACACACACACACACACACACACACACACACACACACACACACACACACACACACACACACACACACACACACACACACACACACACACACACACACACACACACACACACACACACACACACACACACACACTCACACAAAAACAGGCATACGTGCACTCTTACACTCACACGATAGTACACATAAAACACAAATGCACACACACACACACACACACCCCACCACACAGGACACAGGAGCACCCTGCTTTTGTCACTGCTATTTCTAAGCATTTCCACAAATATATTTTTATAACATGATGTACCTCCTTCATTGCACTTATCCCCCACCTTCCACTGAAACCTCTGTATTATGGGGTGCCCAGCGGCCAGCTGTCACCCCCCCCCCCCCATTCTAATCCAAACAAGTCTGAATGCTAATGCTCCCAGCACGAAATCTACGCCAATGTTCACTATGCTTGTCTGAGCAAAGAATGCATATATACACACACACACACACACACACACACACACACACACACACACACACACACAACACACACACACACACACACACACACACACACACACACACACACACACACACACACACACACACACACACACACACACACACACACACACACACGCCCCATCCAACTACCCCATGGTTTCAACTGTGAGCTGGCTCTGGCTAACTGCATTTTTGTCTTTAACTTTTTTTGATCTGAAGGGAACTTTGTGTCTTTTGTTGAACAATGTGCTGGTTTGAAGGGAGAGGGTTTTTGATCTGGGCTTCAGGAGAGGCTGTATGAGAGACGTGGTTAGACTCATAGACTCTGAATCCTGAATCCTCATTTGTCCCACATTCAGAACCTCCTCCTCATCGTCATCATCATCTTTATTATCATCCTCTTGAAATTATTGCTCCATTCAATTCAATTTCATGTTCTTCTCCCGTGACTAATTTTCACCATGTTCACCATCATACTGGTGAGCACTGAGGGCTATCCAAATGCATTGTTTCAAGCTATAGCACCATTCTTTCCTCTCTACCGCAGCAGTTTACGTCACTGCTTCAGTACAGCGTTGGAACAAATTCGCATCAACGGCGGCTAATAGACCATATCCTCCACTGTATTGGTACATATGTTTATTATGAGTACACACACGCGCACAGCATAAATTCTGCTCAGCTCTGCCGGCATCTCCCAAAGCAAATGTTCCACAATCACTTCTCATCATGGTGGGTAAAATCAGAATGACTCAAGCAGATCAAATGAATACAACAGTCTGTTTTCACTCTGTCGTTTTCCCTTATTCCCCGGTGTGTGTGTGTGTGTGTGTGTGTGTGTGTGTGTGTGTGTGCACACACACCGGGGAATAAGGGAAAACGACAGAGAAAACGACAGAGTTCACACACACACATCCACACACACAACAACCACACACACACACACACCACACACACACACCCACACACACACACAACACACACACATGCACACACACACACACACACACAACACACACTACACACAAGATTACGCAAACACTCACACAAAAACAGGCATACGTGCACTCTTACACTCACACGATAGTACACATAAGAACACACGCATGCACGCATATACACACACGCACACACATGCACACACGCACACACAAACACACACACACACACAAACACACAATTTCAATCTTTAGAATTTGCACTTGCATTACCTGCTTCATTGAGGTTAAATTATTTATTTACCCCTTCTATCCAGCAGCCCTCTGCAGATTTGCTAGATAAACACATTGCCACAATTGATATATGCGACTTAATAAAGTGTGCACTTTAAATATATATTAGATTCGATGTGCGCAGATCAAAAACCACAGTAACTGATCCTGTGGTGCGAACTGTACACCAGAAGAACGGGGGGTTCGTTCTGTATGTTAATGACACACACAGCACACACATCCATCTTCTGGGATTAGCGCTGTGAATCACAGCAGACACGCCATCTCGTCCAAGGGTATCCGAGCGAGCCCGTCCATGGCACTTGAGATTACCTGTGCCATTGCCCGACAGCTCAACAAAATCACATGGGTAAAAAGTTATAAGTATGGTTGGTATACTGGAGGGCCAAGGTAGAGACAGGGCCATATGTGAGTGAACATGAACGCTAACAACAAAACTCATTCCATGAATATATTGGTCTGTCGTGGTGGTACTGCCTGCTTCTAGGCCCACTCCATTTCTAAAAGACTGAATCCATGTCACTCCTATATTCGCCGTTTCTGGCTCTGCTGTGCATCCATCAATCAGCAGCCAGATAGCACTGTCATTTCTCATCAAAGTGGCATTCTTCAACCTTTTTTGCAATTTTACATTTATTCAGAGATTGCGTCTACCAAGAAAACGTTGTGACATTGTGGTTCTAAACAGATAAATAAATAAATAAATAAATATATATAAATTTTGACCTTCAAGTTGGCGGCCGTGGTTCTGCTGACTGGGGTGAACCGCGGGAGCAATCATCTCTCATCGGCGCGCCCTGCGGCCATCCTGCTCGGAATACCAGTGTGTAAAGGGAGAGTCCAGACACAAACACTGTCCTACAAGGGGAGGCATCTTCATCCACTTGCCTGTCTTCTTCACTCCTGACAGGTTCTATTGGGGGTACACCTGCTGTTTAATGAAACATCATGTACTGAGAAGAGTGGATAGTGTATCATCTAAAACATGGTTTATACTATAAGCCAGTGTGCCCGTTACAGGAACAGCCGTCTGTGTGCACGTGGAAACGGATTTCTGACCTGGGTACTTGTTTATAAGCTTCCAGGTATATTTTAGCAAAGCGTGCCGTTTTTTCGACATTGAATGCCGCATTGTATTCATCAGGCAATTTCAGCACTGTCAACCATTCGATGGGACAGCATCATCTGAAATCACAGGTATTATCTTTTTTTGTTGCTGAAAGAAAACCTCGACACAGCGCAAGGAGTAAGCCAGGAGAGAACCATCATCTCTAGGGAAAATGTTAATCCACTTCAGAGCTATGATTATTCTCTCCCGCTATCAGATCCCTATTAAAGGTTGTTGAATATGATTGATGAGGATTCATTTGCTAATTTTCTAATGTCACATAGGCTATGTTATATTATGCATGCATATTGCCACATTTTGTCCCAGCCATCCATTGTGCTGCCTATTTTCCACGGAACCAGCTACCGCTTGTACTCATGACTAGTTAGAAGACCAAAGCCTTGCCCCCCTGCGTGGTGCTACTTTAACACAGCCAGGTGTCTTCACACTAGCATCATAGGGGGGGGGGGGG
>OLKM01000078.1:513663-516163 GCA_900291075.1 Melanogrammus aeglefinus
TGTGTGTGTGTGTGTGTGTGTGTGTGTGTGTGTGTCTGTGACTGTGTGTGCGTGTGTGTGTAGATGGTTTCAACCTAAGCGACTGATAATCGGTTGCATTGGTCTGCAGTTTTCAGATCGTGTCTTGTGTGCTTGCTTGTGTGTGCGCACATCTGCGCGTTTGCGGCACAACAATTTATAAGCCCGGAATGCATCGTGGGAGGAACTTTAATAAAAAAAAATAGTTTGTAAGAATCAGTTTGTAAAAAAAGTTGAAAAAATAAAAAAACAAAGACGTCTTAAAAGAGACACATGTTGTGGTTGCTGTAATGGGATCTGCAACCCTGCAACACAACCAATGAGAATGCCAGGTCAGACTAGATGTTAGATGGATGCTATTTGGTAAAGAAAATATGATAGAAAATAACTATGTGAGAGGGGAAAAGGCGTTTGTATAGGTCGATCGATTTTGGGGGGTTTGCCATCGATTTTTAAAAAGCCCACAATAAATAAGGATAGTCTTACGGATAGCCCTTTTAATCTGAGAAGCAGCTCCACATTGTTATTGGTTGAAAGAGTTGTGACGTTAGACAAGTAATTTATATGAATATGGATGATTGATGATTCACAAGAATGCACAAGAATCTTAACGGAAGTAAAAAAAGATGGAGGAATACATGCCGTACACTAGTGTAGACACCTTTCAAGAGAATAGTAGGCCTATATATAAAAAGGCTTTTCTATTTATAGGCCAACTGAATGGATCTGACATTAATCCCACAACGATGTCTCCTGGAGCAGTTGATAAAATCACGAGATTTTTGTGACGATGAATTTTGTCAAGTAAAAGGTTCTGCACGCTGCGATGTTTTCTAGTGTATTTAACGTAACTTTTGCAGTCTTAAATCCTTAGCATCCATAAGTAATTTTCCTCATTGTGAGTTAGCCTGTGCGCGTGTATTCCCTCTCCCCATAGGAACAGTCGAATCACGAGCACGGGCGTCATATAACCGGATGGTGTGCGCCCACAGACACACAGACATATTCCATTTTGCGCGTTATCAGCGCGGCACGTCTTTCACCGAGAGGAGAAGACAACGCGCACCGGGTGGGCGCGAGGCGGGGAGGAGGAGCTCCGCCACACGCTCGTCGGGCGAAGCAGGAGGGAGTGGGGAGGGGGGTGGGGGGTGGTCTGTTAGATGCACTTGGATTACCGGCCAGTGAGCTGTCAAACTAAACTGCCTTACCCAGCCAGCATCTTGCTTTTTACGCGCGGTAATAAAGCGCACAGACGCGCGTCTGTAGGCAACGTCCGTTTTAGTTTTTATTGCGCTAATAAAAGTATATCCGCTGCAACGACCCTTATTTGACAGACGGATCGGCCTAAGTGAGTGGCAGTTGATTGATTTTTATTGTGATATTTTTTTTACATCCATGGATGGAGAGAGAAAAAAAACTTGTGAATTGAGGTGATATTTAATAGGAGCTGGGCACGATGCGAATCAGTTTCCGAGGACGCTTGGTCAGCGCAGAGCTCTGCTGAACGACTGCATTGATTTTGTGGATTTCCTTCTATTCACTATCAGGTAAGTCCCCAAAAGCTCTTTTACCTTAACACATGCCTTTCCACTGAAGTGCACACGGTTAGTTTGGGGATATTTGTATTTTAAATAATTATCTGTCAACCTATTGAAGCGAGCAACCTAATGCGATCCTTTTTAAATATATTTTAGGTTCCCCAAGATGAGTGTAACAGTTTGGCATTCTGCAGCCTAAACGGGTTACATTAATGTTTTAGTTTTAGACGCAACCTATAAGCCGCTAATAAGGGTTAGTTCCCGGTAATACATAATGTAAATACACACCGTTGGGAGATATGCGGACGTGAAACATTTAAAGAAATACTTTAATTGTGGTGTTAAATAAAAATATGGTTCAAGCTGTAGCCTACTGATTTGACTTGTGACATTGCGCATGGAATTAAGAGGCCTTCGTTTAAACAATTAGGCAGACTTTACTTTGATTGATTCCGTCAGTTTGGATATCATTCAAAGCCATGCAATGATTTTTTTAAAATTTCCACTGCTGTTAATCGATACAAATTTCCATGGATGCTCTTATGTTCATCGTAATGTAGCTCCGCTCTCGTGTGTCCTCTCGATGAGATGAAGGAGAAGGCTAGAGAGAGAGAGGCTACGCTCTCTCTCTCTCTCTCTCTCTCTCTCTCTCTCTCTCTCTCTCTCTCTCTCTCTCTCTCTCCCCCCCCCCCCCCCACACACACACAAACACACATCACACATACACATACACACAAACACACACACGCACACACAAACACCTACACACACACACACACACACACACACACACACACACACACACAACACACACACACACACACACACACACACACACACACACACACACACACACACACACACACACACACACACACACACACACACACACACACACACACCCTTCTCTGGGCAGATCTAAAGGGACACTATGGGATTCACAT
>OLKM01000078.1:523663-528663 GCA_900291075.1 Melanogrammus aeglefinus
GGTGCTGTCTGCGGCTGCCTCTCTTGGTCTTTGTAGGCCGGTGTGCGAGTAGGTCCTTGTGAACGTCCTGTTGCTGGTTTCCAGAAGACATCTTGGCTGGAACCTGTTAGTGGCCTCCTGACTGTCTCTACTGTCTGTTTACAGGGACCTTTAGACTCCCGTTGTCTAAAGAAGATAGACCTTTGTTTGGAGTGTGGAGACTAGTTTTCATTGGGATGAGTGTCGATGCCACGTGTGCCTGGATGTCTCTTATGCTCAGCATCGCTGTCCTTGAAACCTGGAGAGATGTTCAGTCCTGCTTGTATAGGAGCAATCTATTGTTCACAATGAGGATGATGGTCATTTGAAGATGTTCATTAACCAATTCGCTGCTTATACTTGGCTGTAAAGGACTCAGGGAGATCCACGTTTCCCATGAGCTAACATAGACCGCCAAGATGAAGGGCCTCTCAACGCGTAGGCTGTGGTGGCCTTGTTCCAGCTTTGATTGTTCTGGATGCTGCCTGCTCCGGGCCGGGGTAAGGATGAAGCAAAGTGTGCCCTGCCCTGTTGCCATAGCATTTGACAGCACATATGTCGCGGGTCCCCTCCACTCTGACATCAGCTCTGCGCCTGTACAGTCATCCCTTGGTTCCAGGTTCTCTTTCTCTTGTTGCTGTCCTCATTACTGGAATCAGTGTCCTCTTACTCAGTTCTGCAGTCATTTTCTCCATTGAGGATGTCTTCAAACACATCCTTCATACTGTAGCGTACACACTCACTTTTTTTTACAGTCAGCATTCTGACAAGGGAAAAGCATCCTCAGCAAAGTATTCAGGTGAAGCTTAGTATTTGCCTGGCTGAATCATTCCAATGCAAGTCAATCCTGCAATCATACAAATTCCCACATTTACCAATGTTACAACAATATAACCAGGCAAATTGAAATATTGAAACCGAGTATAATGTGCACTATATCGTACTACATACATATTAAAGTATATTAAAATATATTTTTTAATTAATCTTTTTCCAAATAATCCTATATGGGCTCTCTATTATAGACATTATTATATCACAAACAAATATATTTGAGGCACTTACCTTACACATAATCTTGAAAAATCCCGGCAATAGAATACAGAGTTGAGCTCAGAGGAAAGTTGTTAACTCTTTTACTTTAAGATATTTTCCATCCAAAGATCTACTGGGGTAAACAAAAGGATCCATTGAGTATGTAAATGTGCTGGTGATAAAAATGTTGTATGGTGTAATTGTAATTGTTGTAATTGAACATTTGTGTGCTTTTCAATGTTCTAAATGATGACTGAATGCTAGGTAACGATAATTCAATGTCAGCTGTTGTTTTTCCCGCCATTCCTTGGCCCAGAATCGACATTTTTCCCAATGATTTGGTTGGCTACAAAACAAGTGGAATCACATGATTTCAGGCTTCCAGTATTGATTATAGACAGAAGAGACATATTTGTTGCCAGTTTTGGAGCCTTGGAATCGATGTTTCCTCTCCTTCGAAACTCTTTTCACAAACCTTTTTGCTTTGTCTGGAAGCCTGTGTCTTACCCAAATACATTTGAAGATTAGAATTATTTGGTTAACCAATTGCAGTCGTGCTGAGATCACTGGTCCATTTTACCACCAGAACCACTCTGTGTCTGTATGTGTGGTCCCGCATTTTTTGGCTGGCATAAAAGTACGGGAGTATGTTATTTTCAAGTAATTACCCAGGTGTACAACCAAACCAAGCATAAACGTTTAATATGATTAATGGAATCCGGCATTCTCCGCGTGCTAATGCAAATTCTTTGCTCGCACCTGGAACCGACACCGTTCGCGCCTTTCACCAATGCCCCAGAACCTCTCCCCACAGACGTGCAAGGACAAGGCATTGGTTCACCTTGATACTTCCTGACGCTCTATCATCTCGGGTGACAGACGGCTCATCTGAAAAAAAGAATCAAACTAATCCGATCAGCAGCGTCAACCACACTGCTAAAACAAACACACATGGTTGTTGTGGTGTTGTTGTGGCGCACACAACAACACCACAACACTAACACCGACAACGCAATACAACGTCTGGGTTAAAAGAGCAAACCCAGACGTGCACAAGGAGCTCCGTGAAGGCAACGCACTGGAACATGATGGCATGCGCTCTCGTTAGAAGCCTGGGTATTAAAGGCAGCCGGGGGTGGAGAGATATGAGGCCCGAGCAGCGCTGTGTACTGTATGCTCGCTCTGGATCTTGATCTTGCGTTGGTTCATCGCTTCATTCATTGGCCTCTAGCTCTTTTTTTAATGTTGTAGTCTTACGAGTAGTCTCACTTCGGGCTCCCTCCTGCCTCACTCCCTTATCTGTTGTCTTTAATCTGTGGATTCCCTTAAAATGCCCATTTGATTTCTGGTGGTGGAAGCGTAAGCACTTTTGTTGCTGGTGGAATGGATTATTGTGCCAATTTGTCCTGGTGGGTTTCCAAATATACCCCCCCTCCCCTTCCCTCTACCATTTTCTCTGCAGTCCATGGTCCAGTAGTTTCTCTTGTTGCTATCTCTCTAATACACTCAACTATCTAGGTGCACCAGGAGCTGGAAACAAAAAGGTTGTCTCTTAGTTCATTCCTTTGGCGACCCATTGCAGGCCTACCTCCAGACTAATCAGAGTATTGAATGATTTCTCATTATTTCCTCGTTACCATTCACTGTTCATGTTGATCCCATTGCGACTCCACAGAGCCCGCCATGCGAGACAGACAGAGGCGTCCTTAGTTTATGGGGCTGTCAACCGCTTCCAACACAATGCTGCTAGGAAATGATTGGTAATTATTTTTTTCATTGAAGTATATTCTCAGTGTTAACTCTCTTTGCCAACTGGCGTATATACGATATTTTTTGTGTTTGAGTGAATCCCCAGAAAATCAGTTGAGTTTGGGATTTGATACACTTTGGTAAATTACAATATCTATGATTATATCCACATACTTGCTATTCTTCTAACGTCTAACCAGTACTGTAGATATAGCCTACGTCTTTGGTAGCACAATGATTAAATGTCTTTCTGTATCCCAGACAAATCCATATTTGGGGATTGTGGGGGTGCAGAGGGTGGCTTAGCCTGCCTTTGTTTGTTTTTTCAATGCATTTTTCCATGGTTGGTTGGTTGGATAGGGGGGGGGGGGGGGCAGATGACAGAAAGAAAAAGTGAGTTGGAAGTGAGGAGGTGATAGCGAGGGTGGAGGACCTGATGGAGAGCAGGGTGATAGAGGATAATTGAAAGCATACCGCCAAGGAATCTCGTGTGCATTGCCTATTTTCCCCTCTTCCTTGTGGAAAAGGAAAGCGTTTGGTTATCGTTTAAAAAGGAGAATTATGGTCCACAGACGGCCGGCGACGGGGAGCAAGACCAGACCCTTTCAGTGTCACATCGACATGACACGGCTTGTGTTAGGAGCCCTCAGTGGGAGACAGCTCTCTAGGACACACACCAGCAGTTTGGCCTTGCTTATCTTTTAATTTTCATATTTTTTATGAGCTATACGCACAAAATAGTCAAACTTGGACAAACTGAAATGAATAAAGTGAAGAATGAATCATTTTCCAACACTGACGAGGACACATGCTGTATATTACACAGGGCAGATGTTCAGCATTATTAGATATGAGTGGAATGCGGCCTGGCTGCTGATTTATCTATTTTGAACGCCGACACAGTGAGGTCAAAGATTTGCATTAATGTATCATAGAGAGAAAGAGAGAAAAAAATTGACATTGAAAATGAAGTTTGTCACCGACGCGATCAATAACCTCAAAAGACTGTGGGGTTGTTTCCTTAATGGGAAAAACAGTGTGATCCCCTCGGCGAAGATTTTAGTTGTAACAGAGCGATTCACCGTAAAGTCATTAAAGAGTAAGTTCATTCATGGTTCGTCTTTCAGCCATTGAAAAGCTCTCTGCACCGAGCAATCTCCTCATTCAATGGTTTGCTTGACCCTTTTCACAACCCCATTAAAAACAACATGAGCAAAAAATGAATTGGAAAGAAGTACATTTGCCGACGAGCTGTCAGAGCTTTATTAAGAAAAACACTGTTTGATTGTGCGCTGTTACACTGATATGGGTTCCTTTAGTCTTTTTTTAGATGGGCTGTTTGCTGGCTCATGTTAGTATCTTCTCTCTCCAGAGACCTATAGCTGATAAGAGGTCAGACAGTAAAGTACATCAGCGTCCATCCATTCACTGATTGGTTAATCGCGGGGCAATTTAGAGTGCGTCCGGCACTACTCTTCTGTGCTTCCAAATGGTTGTCATGAGTACCGCAACGGACAATGATCATGATCTCAGGCAGAAACAGAGAGAGAGATAATGAGGCTGTTTGTGTGTGTGTGTGTGTGTGTGTGTGTGTGTGTGTGTGTGTGTGTGTGTGTGTGTGTGGTGGTGTGTGTGGTGTGTGTGTGTGTGTGTGTGTGTGTGTGTGTGTGTGTGTGTGTGTGTGTGTGTGTGTGTGTGTGTGTGTGTGTGTGTGTGTGTGTTTGAGAGACTGCGAGTGCCCATATGGATTTACGTGTGTATGTATACGTCTGGGTCTTGATGTTTGTCATACACTCTCTCCGCTCATCTTATTCATGCACACACACACACACACACACACACACACACACACACACACACACACACACACACACACACACACACACACACATCACACACACATACACACACACAAACACATTTTTCACCACGGCGCCTACGGGGAAGAACTAGTGGGGCGTTCTTCCGCTGCTGCCCCTGGTTTCACACCACGCCGTGAAGTCAGTCGGGAAGGCTATGAAACTCTTCAGCGCTCTCTTATCTCTCAGCGGGCTGTGGAGGTAGAGTCAGCCGGGGAGAGCCAGGAGGAGGAGAGACAAGGCGAGATGGGATGGAGACAGACACACGCACGCACGCACGCAAACACACACACACACACACACACACACACACACACACACACACACACACACACACAC